>JAHHZJ010003554.1:0-62030 GCA_021437245.1 Aegilops speltoides
GCCCAAAATTTTCCAAAAGCATACGGGATAAAAAATTTGTTGGCTATCCTATTTTTAGGTGTTTCTAAGCGTATTGAGCGATCGCCGTTATAGAAAGTTTTTTGACCCGTTTCAGTTTTTGGGTCAGGCGATCGAAAAAAAAAAAAAATTTGTCGAAAAAATTTCGTGCCCATCCTGTCGGTTTGTGATGAGGACATCAATACCATTGTTACACCCACAGCCCTGCTGCTATACATCTTGGACCAATTACTAGAGCTCACAAGACGCCAACTAAATTACCGGTACTTTCGTTTCTTGGTAATGATTCTAATGTTCATGAGAATATGATGTTGCCTAAATTGGATACATTTGTTTTGCTTACAAATGAAGGGCCTAGCTTGGAGAAGGATGAACATTGGAGCAAGAACACACATGGAGTTGATGGCATGCATAGAGGATCAAGAACTGAGTAACAAGTGATGATTTCAGGTCTTTGAAGCCACCATAAGGAGTGCATGAAGCCTTGGACGAAATATACAAGATGCCACTTCATAATATTCGTCCATAGGCTATTCTAGGTGCTGCGTCACCTTATTATTGGGCCAGCCCATGTAATTTCGAAATACATTAGTATAGGCTATTTTTAGAGTCCGTGTGTGGGGAAACAAGAGATAGGGTTAGTTTGGACCCCTCCACCAAGGGCCACGAAATTCACCCTCTTCCTCCATATATACAGCCCTTAGGGCACCGTTTAGACTTGGGTTTTGTTTAGATCAAAAGTTCGCCATAGCTGCAACTTCGCGTGCCGTTTGTGTTCAACGACCGGACAAAGCGTCACAGAACCCCACCTTGATCAATAAAGCTTTCATCTTATATTCGCAATATCCAGTTGCAATCTCAGTTTCTTGCTTGTTCTTCGTTTGCTTGCAGGAAATAGACCCTCGTGGTCGGGTTGATCGTGCTCGGCGTGGTCAATAACCTCTCGGAGTTGGTTTAGCGATTGCTAAAGCGCGGCGTCCCGCTGACTTCGTAGTCGGATCGTCAAAGTCGACTTCCACCAAAGCAAAATCCACCATCTCATCGAAAGGCGGGACACCTTTGCCTCTATCAAGTGGTATCAGATTTCCGGGTTGCTCGGTGAGATTTTACAGATTTATGTAGTTTAGATCGAGTCTGTTCTTCATACCTACAGTCCACGAAAAAGCCACAAAAAAATTAGGGTTAGTTCATCCTATCCGAACCAATCGAGCCTTTGCATAATCTTTTACGTATTTGCATTGTTGAATTTGCGGTTGCATCGTCGTGTCTAGTTGCTGGTCTTAGAGTCTAGTCTTTTAGAGTTTCGAGTTCTGGTCATAAGTTGTCACGCCGCCGCCGCACCATTATCATCGCCCCTGCCATCTACCACCACCGCTTATCCGCCACCGCTTCGAATCCGTATCCATATACCACCACCGCTGCCATATGCCACCACCGCTGCCATATACCACCACCATATATCCACCACCATATATCCACCACCAATCCGAGTTCCTTGCATATTAGATTTGTTTTCGGGATCCATCTAATTTCCGATTCGTGTTTCCTTATGCGAGTAGGTTTGATTCAGCAATCTTTTGCCGTCAGGAAACCACCCTCCGTTTAGGCCCAAAATTTTCCAAAAGCGCGGGATAAAAAATTTTCGGCTATCCTATTTTAGGTGTTTCTAAGCGTATTGAGCGATCGCCGTTATAGAAAGTTTTTTGACCCGTTTCAGATTTTGGGTCAAGGCGATCAAAAAAAAAATTTGGTCGAAAAAATTTCGTGCCCATCCTGTCGGTTTGACTGGGAAGAGTTTTGAGACACTCGCCATTATAGTGATTTTTCAAAAAAAAAAAAAAAAAAAAAAAAAAGCAGCAAAAAAAAAAGCGAAAAAAAAATTCAGAGTGTGCTTTTCCTTTGTTTACGTGCAGCGCCGTGATTTTGTTAGTGTTCTAGGCTCGCGTCTCTAGCACGGTCTAGCCTAGGACCAGACAAGATCTACCGTCGTTGGCGTTTATTCAACTTTGCATCTCTGATTTGATTATTCTTGACCCTTTTGCTACCATATTATAAGCCTTCCCAGCTCCACATACATCTCGTCGTGCGTTTGATTCTCCACCGTAATCGCTATAGCCAAGCTTTGAGAGTTTTGACTACAACGGTTGTCGATCACCACTATTTCTTTGGGTAGAACTGGTAAGAATTTGAGATTTGCTTCACGGATTTGTGATTGCCCACCACACCACCACCACCACTTCCTAGTAGTCTGTGAGGATCATATTCTTGTGTGTTTCTATTGCTGCTAACCATGGCAGGAACACAGGCCGATGAGGCTGATTGGGAGAAACGACAAACAAACAGCTACATGATAAGTTTCACAAATGATGATTGGACGGGTGCAAGATGTGGTAAACAGATTTGACGAGGCCATGGAGAAGATAGATGGCATTGAGAAGGCGTTTGAAACAAAGCTTGATAGCAAGTTTGATGAATTGCTCGCGCGTTTTCCACAACCACCGCCGGCTGCACCTATCGCACCTCTGCTGCGACAACAACTTCGCCCCTTCGAATCGGTATGGGCCGAGCTCGGCGTGTTCCTCTTGAGCGAGGACAAAATTCTGGTGCCGCTGCTACTACTGTTGGTGCTTCTTTGGCTCCTCTTCTGTTCTTTGCTGGTACCGAGGAGGATGATTATGTGGGAGATTACGAGGAGGAGGTTGATCAACATCGAACTACGTGCAACCACCAGCACCACAACCACCGGTCGTCCACATGCAAATAATGGCAATGCTAGGGCTCCCCTCAGTGCGAGATCATGACCATCTCCCTAAACTGAAATTGAATATTCCACCATTTGAGGGTAGATATGTTCACGATATATATCTTACTTGGGAGTTAGAAACTGAACAACGATTTACATGTTTACAATATCACGAGGAGAGGCGTGTTCTGCTGCTGTTTGTGCTTTCACTAGCTTTGCATGTGTTTGGTGGTGCGAACATTGTAGATTATATCTGTTCCAGCTACTTGGGCTGCTTTGAAAACTGCTATGCGTACTCGTTGGGTTCCACCATATTATCAACGTGAATTACTTCAAAAATTGCAGCGCTTAAGACAAGGAAAAAATTCTGTAGAAGAATATTATCGGGAATTACAAAGCGGCTTGATTAGATGTGGTATTGTTGAGGAGAATGAAGCTATGCTTGCACGTTTTCGGGTGGATTAAATAGAGATTCAGACCATTCTAGACTATAAGGATTATAATAATATCACTCGTTTATTCCATCTTGCTTGTAAAGCTGAGCGTGAAGTGCAGGATCGGCAGGCATTGGCGCGCACTAACTTTTCTGCAGGTCGACCTTCATCATGGACACCACGTGCATCATCTACTTCCTTTGCACCATCACCTCCTTGGTGCCACCTCCAACCGTGATACAAGAAAGCATGCACAACCACCACTATCGCCAAGAGCACACCGGCCGGACCTGCACAAAGCTCTTCTTCTTCCATGGCGTCAGCAGGGCACACAAGTGATATTATATGTAAATCGTTGTAAGGGAAGAGGACATTTTTGAGAGAATGCAAATCTCAGCGTGTGATGATTGCTCTTGAGGATGGTGGGTATGAGTCCGCTAGTTACTATGATGAGGAGACTTTGGCTCTTATTACACATGAGGAACACGGTGGAGATGATTACGATCATGAGACACAATACATGGCTGCTGAAGATCTTGGCGGTATGAATGTTTAGTTGCTCAACGTGTTTTGAGTGTGCGAGTTACACAAGTGAGCAAAATCAGAGGCATAATTTGTTCCATACAAAGGAGTTGTGAAGGAGCGTTCTATTAGCGTCATCATAGATGGAGGAGCTGCAACAACTTGGCTAGCATGGAGATGGTGGAGAAGCTATCTCTCACCACAAGACCACATCCACATCCTTACTACATCCAATGGTTCAACAACAGCGGCAAGGTGAAGGTAACACGTCTTTGTTCGTGTGCATTTTAGTATCTCTACATATGCTGATTATGTTGATTGTGATGTGGTACCTATGCAAGCATGTTCCTTGTTACTTGGTAGACCATGGCAATTTGATAAAATTCTGTACACCATGGTAGAAACAATCGGTATACTCTTGTTCATAAGGATAAAAATATTACTTTGCTTCCTATGACTCTGAGTCCATTTTGAAAGATGATATTAATAGAGCTAATAAAGCAAAACAGGAGAAAAATAAGAGTGAAAATCAGATTGTGGCAAAAGAATTTGAGCAACACATGAAGCCTAATAATAAACCATCTTCGTTGCTTACGAAATTAAATTGAAAAGTGCATGTTTACTTGCCACCAAATCTGATATTGATGAGCTAGATTTTAGCAAATCTGTTTGCTATGCTTTTGTGTGCAAAGAGACATTATTTTCATTCGAGGGCGTGCCTTCCTCTTTGCCCCTGCTGTCACTAACATTTTGCGGGGAGTTCACGCGTCTTTCCACAAGGCGTGCCACCGGATTACCACCTATTCGAGGATTGAGCATCAAATTGACTTAATTCCGGTGCATCATTACCAACCGTGCACCATACCGTACCAATCCGGAGGAGGCGAAGGAGATTATCGTCAAGTACAGGAGCTGCTCGACAAAGGTTATATCTGCGAATCCCTTAGTCCTTGTCTTTGTTCCTATTATTCTAGTGCGAAAAAGGATGGTACGTCACGTATGTGTGTTGATTGTAGAGGCATTAATAATATTACTATTAGTTATCCTCACCCTATTCCTAGGCTAGATGATATGCTTGATGAATTGAGTGGCTCTACAATATTCTCCAAAGTTGATTTGCGTAGTGGATACCATCAAATTCGTATGAAATTGGGAGATGAATGGAAAACAGCATTTAAAACTAAGTTTGGATTATATGAGTGGTTAGTCATGCCTTTTGGGTTAACTAATGCACCTAGTACTTTCATGAGATTAATGAGCGAAGTTTTACGTGCTTTCATTGGACGATTTGTGGTAGTTTATTTTGATGATATCTTGATTTATAGCAAATCTTTGGAAGAACATTTGGAACATTTCGTGCTGTTTTTAATGCTCTCGTGATGCACGTTTGTTTGGTAACCTTGGGAAGTGCACATTTTGCACCGACCGAGTATCTTTTCTTGGCTATGTTGTTACTCCACGAGGAATTGAAGTTGATAAAGCCAAGATTGAAGCTATTGAGAGTTGGCCGCAGCCCAAAGCGGTCACACAAGTGAGGAGTTTCCTTGGCCTCGCTGGTTTCTATAGGCGTTTTGTGAGAGATTTCAGCACCATTGCTGCACCTCTCAACGAGCTTACAAAGAAGGATGTGCCTTTTGTTTGGGGTACCGCATGGGAAGAAGCCTTCACGGTATTGAAAGATAAGTTGACACATGCTCCTTTACTCCAACTTCTGATTTTAATAAGACTTTTGAGCTTGAATGTGATGCTAGTGGAATTGGATTAGGAGGTGTGTTATTACAAGATGGCAAACCTGTTGCATATTTTTACGAAAAATTGAGTGGGCCTAGTTTGAACTATTCTACTTATGATAAAGAATTATATGCAATCTTGTTCGGACTTTAGAAACATGGCAACATTATTTATGGCCAAAAGAATTTGTTATAGATTCTGATCATGAATCTTTGAAACATATTAGAAGTCAAGCAAAACTGAACCGTAGACATGCTAAATGGGTTGAATTCATTGAGACTTTCCCTTATGTCATAAAACACAAGAAGGGTAAAGAAAATGTCATAATTGATGCATTGTCTCCTCGTTATACTATGCTTTCACAACTTGACTTTAAAATATTTGGTTTGGAGACCATCAGAGATCAATATGTGCATGATGTTGAATTTAAAGATGTATTGCAGAATTGTAAAGAAGGAGAACATGGAACAAGTTCGTTGTTAATAATGGATTTGTGTTTCGTTCTAACAAGCTATGCATTCCAGCTAGCTCCGTTAGTCTTTTGTTGTTGCAGGAGGCGCATGGAGGAGGACTAATGGGACACTTTGGCGTGAAGAAGGCGGAGGATATACTTGCTACACATTTCTTTTGGCCAAAGATGAGGCGGGATGTTGAGCGTTTTGTTGCTCATTTGCAATACATGTCAAAAAGCTAAGTCACGACTCAATCCTCATGGTTTATATATGCCTTTGCCTGTACCTAGTGTTCCTTGGGAGGATATATCTATGGACTTTGTTTTAGGTTTACCTCGAACAAAGAAGGGAGGATAGCATATTTGTTGTCGTGGATAGATTCTCAAAATGGCACACTTTATACCATGTCATAAAAGCGATGATCTTTGTTAATGTTGCTGATTTGTTCTTTCGTGAAATTATTAAGCTTGCATGGTGTGCCAAATACTATTGTTTCAGATCGTGATACTAAATTTCTTAGCCACTTTTGGAGATGTTTATGGGCTAAGTTGGGGACTAAACTGCTTTTTAGTACTACTTGTCACCCCCAAACTGATGGACAAACTGAAGTATTCAATAGAACATTGTCTACTATGCTTAGGGCTGTTTTGAAGAATAATAAGAAAATGTGGAAAGAATGCTTGCCTCATATTGAATTTGCTTATAATCGTTCATTGCATTCTACTACTAAGATGTGTGCCCTTTTGAAATTGTGTATGGTTTCCTACCTCGTGCACCTATTGATTTATTGGCTCTTCCATCTTCAGAGAAGGTTAATTTTGATGCTAAAGAACGTTCTGAATTGATTTTAAAAATGCATGAGTTAACTAAGGAAAACATTGAGCGTATGAATGCTAAATATAAACTTCTTTGGAGATAAGGGTAGAAAACATGTTGTGTTTGCACTGGAGATCTTGTTTGGTTACATTTGCGTAAAGATAGATTTCTAATTTGCATAAATCAAAGCTAATGCCACGTCTTGATGGTCCTTTTAAGGTGTTGAGAAAATAAATGATAATGCATATAAACTTGAGCTGCTGCAGATTTTGGGGTTAGTCCACTTTTAACATTGCAGATTTGAAGCCATATTTGGGTGAGGAAGATGAGCTTGCCGTCGAGGCGACTTCATTTCAAGAAGGGAGGATGATGAGGACATCAATACCATTGTTACACCCACAGCCCCCTGCTGCTATACATCTTGGACCAATTACTAGAGCTCGCAAGACGCCAACTAAATTACCGGTACTTTCGTTTCTTGGTAATGATTCTAATGTTCATGAGAATATGATCTTGCCTAAATTGGATACATTTGTTTTGCTTACAAATGAAGGGCCTAGCATGGAGAAGGATGAACATTGGAGCAAGAACACACATGGAGTTGATGGCATGCATAGAGGATCAAACGGAGTAACAAGTGATGATTTCAGGTCTTTGAAGCCACCATAAGGAGTGCATGAAGCCTTGGACGAAATATACAAGATGCCACTTCATAATATTAGTCCATAGGCTATTCTAGGTCTTCGTCACCTTATTATTGGGCCAGGCCCATGTAATTTCGAAATACATTAGTATAGGCTATTTTTAGAGTCCGTATGTGTGGGGAAACAAGAGATAGGGTTAGTTTGGACCCCTCCACCAAGGGCCACGAAATTCACCCCTCTTCCTCCATATATACAGCCCTTAGGGCACCGTTTAGACTTGGGTTTTGTTTAGATCAAAAGTTCGCCATAGCTGCAACCGGCGTGCCGTTTGTGTTCAACGACCGGACAAAGCGTCACAGAACCCCACCTTGATCAATAAAGCTTTCATCTTATATTCGCAATATCCAGTTGCAATCTCAGTTTCTTGCTTGTTCTTCGTTTGCTTGCGGAAATAGACCCTCGTGGTCAGGTTGATCGTGCTCGGCGTGGTCAATAACCTCTCGGAGTTGGTTTAGCGATTGCTAAGGCGCGGCGTCCTCGCTGCCTTCGTAGTCGGATCGTCAAAGTCGACTTCCACCAAGCGAAATCCACCATCTCATCGAAAGACGGGACACCTTTGCCTCTATCGGTTTGACTGGGAAGAGTTTTGAGACACTCGCCATTATAGTGGTTTTTCGCAAAAAAAAAAAAAAAGCAAAAAAAAAAAAAAAAGCAGCAAAAAAAAAAAAAAGAGCGAAAAAAAAAATCCAGAGTGTGCTTTTCCTTTGTTTAGGTGCAGCGTCGTGATTTTGTTAGTGTTCTAGGCTCGCGTCTCTATGCGGTCTAGCCTAGGACCAGACAAGATCTGCGTCGTTGAGCGTTTATTCAACTTTGCATCTCTGATTTGATTATTCTTGACCCTTTTTGCTACCATATTATAAGCCTTCCCAGCTCCACATACATCTCGTCGTGCGTTTGATTCTCCACAGTAATCGCTATAGCCAAGCTTTGAGAGTTTTGACTACAACGGTTGCCGATCACCACCTATTTCTTTGGGAAGGCGGTAAGAATTTGAGATTTGCTTCACGGTTTGTGACTGTCCACCACACCACCACCACCACTTCCTAGTAGTCTGTGAGGATCATATTCTTGTGTGTTTCTATTGCTGCTAACCATGGCAGGAACACGGGCCGATGAGACTGATTGGGAGAACGACAAACAAACAGCTACATGATAAGTTTGACAAATGATGATTGGACAGGTGCAAGATGTGGTAAACAGATTTGACGAGGCCATGGAGAAGATAGATGGCATTGAGAAGGCGTTTGAAACAAAGCTTGATAGCAAGTTTGATGAATTGCTCGCATGCGTTTTCCACAACCACCGCCGGCTGCACCTATCGCACCTCTGCAACGACAACAACTCGCCCCTTCCGAATCGGTATGGGCCGAGCTCGGCGTGTTCCTCTTGAGCGAGGACAAAATTCTGGTGCCGCTGCTACTCTTGTTGGTGCTTCTTTGGCTCCTGCTCTTCATGCTCTTCTTTGGTACCGAGGAGGATGATTATGTGGGAGATTACGAGGAGGAGGTTGATCAACATCGAACTACGTGCAACCACCAGCACCACAACCACCGGTCGTCCACATGCAAATAATGGCAATGCTAGGGCTCCCCCTCAGTGCGAGATCATGACCATCTCCCTAAACTGAAATTGAATATTCCACCATTTGAGGGTAGATATGTTCGATATATATCTTACTTGGGAGTTAGAAACTGAACAACGATTTACATGTTTACAATATCACGAGGAGAGCGTGTTCTGCTTCTTTGTTTGTGCTTTCACTAGCTTTGCATGTGTTTGGTGGTCGAACATTGTAGATTATATCCTGTTCCAGCTACTTGGGCTGCTTTGAAAACTGCTATGCGTACTCGTTGGGTTCCACCATATTATCAACGTGAATTACTTCAAAAATTGCAGCGCTTAAGACAAGGAAAAATTCTGTAGAAGAATATTATCAGGAATTGCAAACTGGCTTGATTAGATGTGGTATTGTTGAGGAGAATGAAGCTATGCTTGCGTTTTACGGGTGGATTAAATAGAGATTCAGACCATTCTAGACTATAAGGATTATAATAATATCACTCGTTTATTCCATCTTGCTTGTAAAGCTGAGCGTGAAGTGCAGGATCGGCGGGCATTGGCGCGCACTAACTTTTTTCTGCAGGTCGACCTTCATCATGGACACCACGTGCATCATCTACTTCCTTTGCACCATCACCTCCTTGGTGCCACCTCCAACCGTGATACAAGAAAGCGAGGCACAACCACCACTATCGCCAAGAGCACACTGCTGGGGCTGCCTGAGCTCTTCTTCCATGGCGTCAGCAGGGCACACAAGTGATATTATTTGTCGTCGTTGTAAGGGAAGAGGACATTTTGCGAGAGAATGCAAATCTCAGCGTGTGATGATTGCTACGGAGGATGGTGGGTATGAGTCCGCTAGTGACTATGATGAGGAGACTTTGGCTCTTATTACACATGAGGAACACGGTGGAGATGATTACGATCATGAGACACAATACATGGCTCTTTGAAGATCTTGATAGGTATGAATGTTTAGTTGCTCAACGTGTTTTGAGTGTGCAGGTTACACAAGCTGAGCAAAATCAGAGGCATAATTTATTCCATACAAAAGGAGTTGTGAAGGAGCGTTCTATTAGCGTCATCATAGATGGAGGAGCTGCAACAACTTGGCTAGCATGGAGATGGTGGAGAAGCTATCTCTCACCACAAGACCACATCCACATCCTTACTACATCCAATGGTTCAACAACAGCGGCAAGGTTAAGGTAACACGTCTTGTTCGTGTGCATTTTAGTATCTCTACATATGCTGATTATGTTGATTGTGATGTGGTACCTATGCAAGCATGTTCCTTGTTACTTGGTAGACCATGGCAATTTGATAAAATTTCATACACCATGGTAGAAACAATCGGTATACTCTTGTTCATAAGGATAAAAATATTACTTTGCTTCCTATGACTCTGAGTCCATTTTGAAAGATGATATTAATAGAGCTAATAAAGCAAAACAGGAGAAAAATAAGAGTGAAAATCAGATTGTGGCAAAAGAATTTGAGCAACACATGAAGCCTATTAATAAATCATCTCTGTTGCTTACGAAATTAAATTGAAAAGTGCATGTTTACTTGCCACCAAATCTGATATTGATGAGTTAGATTTTAGCAAATCTGTTTGCTATGCTTTTGTGTGCAAAGAGGCATTATTTTCATTCGAGGGCGTGCCTTCCTCTTTGCCCCCTTGTCACTAACATTTTGCGGGGAGTTCACGGCGTCTTTCCACAAGGCGTGCCACCGGATTACCACCTATTCGAGGATTGAGCATCAAATTGACTTAATTCCGGTGCATCGTTACCCAACCGTGCACCATACCGTACCAATCCGGAGGAGGCGAAGGAGATTATCGTCAAGTACATGGAGCTGCTCGACAAAGGTTATATCGCGAATCCCTTAGTCCTTGTGTTGTTCCTATTATTCTAGTGCGAAAAAGGATGGTACGTCACGTATGTGTGTTGATTGTAGAGGCATTAATAATATTACTATTCGTTATCGTCACCCTATTCCTAGGCTAGATGATATGCTTGATGAATTGAGTGGCTCTACAATATTCTCCAAAGTTGATTTGCGTAGTGGATACCATCAAATTCGTATGAAATTGGGAGATGAATGGAAAACAGCATTTAAAACTAAGTTTGGATTATATGAGTGGTTAGTCATGCCTTTTGGGTTAACTAATGCACCTAGTACTTTCATGAGATTAATGAGCGAAGTTTTACGTGCTTTCATTGGACGATTTGTGGTAGTCTATTTTGATGATATCTTGATTTATAGCAAATCTTTGGAAGAACATTTGGAACATTTACGTGTTGTTTTTAATGCTCTCGTGATGCACGTTTGTTTGGTAACCTTGGGAAGTGCACCTTTTGCACCGACCGAGTATCTTTTCTTGGCTATGTTGTTACTCCACGAGGAATTGAAGTTGATAAAGCCAAGATTGAAGCTATTGAGAGTTGGCGCAGCCCAAAGCGGTCACACAAGTGAGGAGTTTCCTTGGCCTCGCTGGTTTCTATAGGCGTTTTGTGAGAGATTTCAGCACCATTGCTGCACCTCTCAACGAGCTTACAAAGAAGGATGTGCCTTTTGTTTGGGGTACCGCATAGGAAGAAGCCTTCACGGTATTGAAAGCTAAGTTGACACATGCTCCTTTACTCCAACTTCTGATTTTAATAAGACTTTTGAGCTTGAATGTGATGCTAGTGGAATTGGATTAGGAGGTGTGTTATTACAAGATGGCAAACCTGTTGCATACTTTTACGAAAAATTGAATGGGCCTAGTCTGAATTACTCTACTTATGATAAAGAATTATATGCTCTTGTTAGGACTTTAGAAACATGGCAACATTATTTATGGCCCAAAGAATTTGTTATACATTCGATCATGAATCTTTGAAACATATTAAAAGTCAAGCTAAACTGAATCGTAGACATGCTAAATGGGTTGAATTCATTGAGACTTTCCCTTATGTCATTAAACACAAGAAGGGTAAAGAAAATGTTATTCTTGATGCATTGTCTCGTCGCTATACTATGCTTTCACAACTTGACTTCAAAATATTTGGTTTGGAGACCATCAAAGATCAATATGTGCATGATGCTGATTTTAAAGATGTATTGCAGAATTGTAAAGAAGGAAGAACATGGAACAAGTTTGTCGCTAATGATGGATTTGTGTTCCGTGCTAACAAGCTATGCATTCCAGCTAGCTCCGTTCGTCTTTTGTTGTTGCAGGAGGCGCATGGAGGAGGACTAATGGGACACTTTGGCGTGAAGAAGGCGGAGGGCGTACTTGCTACACATTTCTTTTGGCCAAAGATGAGGCGGGATGTTGAGCGTTTTATTGCTCATTGCACTACATGTCAAAAAGCTAAGTCACGACTAAATCCTCATGGTTTATATATGCCTTTGCACTGTACCTAGTGTTCCTTGGGAGGATATATCTATGGACTTTGTTTTAGGTTTACCTAGAACAAAGAAGGGAGGATAACATATTTGTTGTCGTGGATAGATTCTCGAAAATGGCACACTTTATACCATGTCATAAAAGCGATGATCTTGTCAATGTTGCTGATTTGTTCTTTCGTGAAATTATTCGCTTGCATGGTGTGCCAAATACTATTGTTTCAGATCGTGATACTAAATTTCTTAGCCACTTTTGGAGATGTTTATGGGCTAAGTTGGGGACTAAACTGCTTTTTAGTACTACTTGTCACCCCAAACCGATGGACAAAAGAAGTAGTCAATAGAACATTGTCTACTATGCTTAGGGCTGTTCTAAAGAATAATAAGAAAATGTGGGAGGAATGCTTGCCTCATATTGAATTTGCTTATAATCGTTCATTGCATTCTACTACTAAGATGTGCCCTTTTGAAGTTGTGTATGGTTTCCTACCTCGTGCACCAATTGATTTGTTGCCTCTTCCATCTTGGAGAAGGTTAATTTTGATGCTAAAGAACGTGCTGAATTGATTTTAAAAATGCATGAGTTAACTAAGGAAAACATTGAGCGTATGAATGCTAAATATAAACTTCTTTGGAGATAAGGGTAGAAAACATGTTGTGTTTGCACAGGAGATCTTGTTTGGTTACATTTGCGTAAGGATAGATTTCTGATTTGCATAAATCAAAGCTAATGCCACGTCTTTGTTGGTCCCTTTAAGGTGTTGGAGAAAGTAAATGATAATGCATATAAACTTGAGCTGCCTGCAGATTTTGGGGTTAGTCCCACTTTTAACATTGCTGATTTGAAGCCATATTTGGGTGAGGAAGATGAGCTTGCCGTCGAGGGCGACTTCATTTCAAGAAGGGAGGATGATGAGGACATCAATACCATTGTTACACCCACAGCCCCTGCTGCTATACATCTTGGACCAATTACTAGAGCTCAAGACGCCAACTAAATTACCGGTACTTTCGTTTCTTGGTAATGATTCTAATGTTCATGAGAATATGATCTCTGCCTAAATTGGATACATTTGTTTTGCTTACAAATGAAGGGCCTAGCTTGGAGAAGGATGAACATTGGAGCAAGAACAAGCATGGAGATGATGGCATGCTAAGGGGACAAGAATGGAGTTACAAGTGATGATTTCAGGACTTTGAAGCCACCATAAGGAGTGCATGAAGCCTTGGACGAAATATACAAGATGCCACTTCATAAATTTCGTCCAGAGGCTATTCTAGGTGCTGCGTCACCTTATTATTGGGCCAGGCCCATGTAATTTCGAAATACATTAGTATAGGCTATTTTTAGAGTCCGTATGTGTGGGGAAACAAGAGATAGGGTTAGTTTCGGACCCCTCCACCAAGGGCCACGAAATTCACCCCCTCTTCCTCCATATATACAGCCCTTAGGGCACCGTTTAGACTTTGGGTTTTGTTTAGATCAAAAGTTCGCCATAGCTGCAACTTCGCGTGCCGTTTGTGTTCACCGACTGCACAAAGGCGTCACAGAACCCCACCTTGATCAATAAAGCTTTCATCTTATATTCGCAATATCCAGATTGCAATCTCAGTTTCTTGCTTGTTCTTCGTTTGCTCGCAGGAAATAGACCCTCGTGGTCAGGTTGATCGTGCTCCGGCGTGGTCAATAACCTCTCGGAGTTGGTTTAGCGATTGCTAAGGCGCGACGTCCTCGCACGCTCGTAGTCGGATCGTCAAAGTCAACTTCCACCAAAGCGAAATCCACCATCTCATCGAAAGACGGGACACCTCGGCCTCTATCAAGTGGTATCAGATTTCCAGGTTGCTCGGTGAGATTTTACAGTTTTGCGTAGTTTAGATCGAGTCTGTTCTTCATACCTACAGTCCACGAAAAAGCCACAAAAAAAATTAGGGTTAGTTCATCATATCCGAACCAATCTGAGCCTTTGCATAATCTTTTCTGTATTTGCATTGTTGAATTTGCGGTTGCATCGTCGTGTCTAGTTGCTGGTCTTAGAGTCTAGTCTTTTAGAGTTTCGAGTTCTGGTCATAAGTTGTCACGCCGCCGCCGCACCACCGCTTCGAATCCGTATCCATATACCACCACCGCTTATCCGCCACCGCTTCGAATCCGTATCCATATACCACCACCGCTGCCATATATCATCACTAATCCGAGTTCCTTGCATATTAGGGTTGTTTTCAGGATCCATCTAGTTTTCCGATTCGTGTTTCCTTGTCTGAGTAGGTTTCGGATTCCAGCAATCTTTTGCCGTCCGTAGAAGAGGTTGGTTTCCAAAAAAAAAAAAAAAGAGTCCGGAAACCACCCTCCGTTTAGGCCCAAAATTTTCCAAAAACGCACGGGACAAAAAAAATTCTGGCTATCCTATTTTTAGGTCAAAAAATTTCGTGCCCATCCTATCAGTTTGACCTGGGAAGAGTTTTGAGACACTCGCCATTATAGTGATTTTTCGCAAAAAAAAAAAAAAGAGCAGCGCAAAAAAAAAAGAGCAGCGCAAAAAAAAAAGAGCGAAAAAAAAATTCAGAGTGTGCTCCTCCCTTGTTTACGTGCAGCGCCGTGATTTTGTTAGTGTTCTAGGCTCGCGTCTCTAGCACGGTCTAGCCTAGGACCAAAGACACAAGACCGTCGTTGAGCGTTTATTCAACTTTGCATCTCTGAATTGATTATTGACCCTTTTTGCTACCATATTATAAGCCTTCCCAGCTCCACATACATCTACGTCGTATGCGTTGGACTCTCCCCGTAATCGCTATATCCAAGCTTTGAGAGTTTTGACTACAACGGTTGCCGATCACCACCGCTTCTTGGGTAAGAACTGGTAAGAATTTGAGATTTGCTTGACGGGTTTGTGATACACCACCACCACTTCTTCGTAGCCTGTAGGATCATATTCTTGTGTGTTTCTATTTGCTGCTAATCATGGCAGGATCACAAGCCGATGAGACTGATTGGGAGAACCTGACGAACAAACAGCTACATGATAAGTTTCAGCAAATGATGAGTGGACAGGTGCAAGATGTGGTAAACAGATTTGACGAGGCCATGGAGAAGATAGATGCATTGAGAAGACGTTTGAAACAAAGCTTGATAGCAAGTTTGATGAATTGCTCGCGTGTTTTCCACAACCACCGTCGGCTGCACCTATCGCACCTCTGCAACGACAACAACTACGCCCCCTTCCGAATCAATATGGACGAGCTCAGCGTGTTCCTATTGAGCCAGGACAAAATTCTGGTGCCGCTGCCTCTGCTGTTGGTGCTTCTTTGGCTCTCGCACTGCTGCTGCTGGTACAGAGGAGGATGATTTTGTGCGAGATTACGAGGATGAGGTTGATCAACATCAGAACTACGTGCAACCACCAGCACCACAACCACCAGGTCGTCCACATGCAAATAATGGCAATGTTAGGGCTCCCCTCAGTAGTGCGAGATCATGACCATCTCCCTAAACTGAAATTGAATATTCCACCATTTGAGGGTAGATATGTTCCTGATATATATCTTACTTGGGAGTTAGAAAGCTGAACAACGATTTACATGTTTACAATATCCCGAGGAGAGACGTGTTTCTGCTTTGTTTGTTCTTTCACTAGCTTTGCATGTGTTTGGTGGTCTCGAACATTGTAGATTATATCCTGTTCCAGCTACTTGGGCTGCTTTGAAAACTGCTATGCGTACTCGTTGGGTTCCACCATATTATCAACGTGAATTACTTCAAAAATTGCAGCGCTTAAGACAAGGAAAAATTCTGTAGAAAAATATTATCGGGAATTACAAACTGGCTTGATTAGATGTGGTATTGTTGAGGAGAATGAAGCTATGCTTGCACGTTTTCTCGGGTGGATTAAATAGAGATTCAGACCATTCTAGACTATAAGGATTATAATAATATCACTCGTTTATTCCATCTTGCTTGTAAAGCTGAGCGTGAAGTGCAGGATCGCAGTGCATTGGCGCGCACTAACTTTTCTCGCAGGTCGACCTTCATCATGGACACCACGCGCATCATCTACTTCCTTTGCACCATCACCTCCTTGGTGCCACCTCCAACCGTGATACAAGAAAGGGCACAACCACCACTATCTCGCCAAGAGCACACTGCGCGGTCCTGCACAGAGCTCTTCTTCTTCCATGGCGTCAACAGGCACACAAGTGATATTATTTGTCGTCGTTGTAAGGGAAGAGGACATTTTTGAGAGAATGCAAATCTCAGCGTGTGATGATTGCTCACGAGGATGGTGGGTATGAGTCCGCTAGTGACTATGATGAGGAGACTTTGGCTCTTATTACACATGAGGAACACGGTGGAGATGATTACGATCATGAGACACAATACATGGTTTTTGAAGATCTTTGACAGGTATGAATGTTTAGTTGCTCAACGTGTTTTGAGTGTGCAGGTTACACAAGTGAGCAAAATCAGAGGCATAATTTGTTCCATACAAAGGGAGTTGTGAAGGAACGTTCTGTTTGCGTCATCATAGATGGAGGGAGCTGCAACAACTTGGATAGCACGGAGATGGTGGGGAAGTTATCTCTCACCACAAGACCACATCCACAACCTTACTACATCAAATGGTTCAACAACAGCGGCAAGGTTAAGGTAACACGTACTGTTCATGTGCATTTTAGTATCTCTACATATGCTGATTATGTTGATTGTGATGTGGTACCTATGCAAGCATGTTCCTTGTTACTTGGTAGACCATGGCAATTTGATAAAATTCTGTACACCATGGTAGAAACAATCAGTATACTCTTGTTCATAAGGATAAAAATATTACTTTGCTTCCTATGACTCTGAGTCCATTTTGAAAGATGATATTAATAGAGCTAATAAAGCAAAACAGGAGAAAAATAAGAGTGAAAATCAGATTGTGGCAAAAGAATTTGAGCAACACATGAAGCCTAATAATAAACCATCTCTCGTTGCTTACGAAATTAAATTGAAAAGTGCATGTTTACTTGCCACCAAATCTAATATTGATGAGCTAGATTTTAGCCAATCTATTTGCTATGCTTTTGTGTGCAAAGAGGCATTATTTTCATTCGAGGACGTGCCTTCCTCTTTGCCCCCTTGTCACTAACATTTTGCAGAGTTCGCCGACGTCTTTCCACAAGACGTGCCACCGGATTACCACCTATTCGAGGGATTGAGCATCAAATTGACTTAATTCCCGGTGCATCATTACCCAACCGTGCACCATACCGTACCAATCCAGAGGAGACGAAGGAGATTATGCGTCAAGTACAGGAGCTGCTCGACAAAGGTTATATACGCAAATCCCTTAGTCCTTGTGCTGTTCCTATTATTCTAGTGCCGAAAAAGGATGGTATGATAAAGGCGGGGTGTCCCGATCTTTCGATGAGATGATAACTATCAATTTGGTGGAGACGACTTTGACGATCCGACTAAAAACGTGCACGACGTTGCGCCTTAGCAATCGCTAAACCAACTCCGAGAGGTTATTGACCACGCCGGAGCACAATCAACCTGACCACGAAGGTCTATTCCTGCAAGCAATCGAAGAACAAGCAAGAATATGATAAAAGCAATCTGAATATTGCGAGTATGTATGAAGTATTGATAAAGATGGGGATCCGTAAGCGGTCTTGGTCTGGTCGTTGGACACAAACGAAGTACGAAGTTGCAATGGCTAACTTTAACTAAACAAATCCCAAGGAAAAGCTACTAGATGGATCTACTTATATAGGAGCAAGGGGTGGCGGCCAAGGAGGTGGGAGGACGTCCCAAGGCAGCCTAAAACTAACCCTAGGTCGTACAAGGCCAATGGGCCCAAGTGGAGGTGACGTAACACCTTTGGACTTGTAGTTTGACTCGGATTCTGGTGCAGCGTCAGATTGTTTCGTCCATAACTCAACGCTCCGGACGGATTTTAAGGTGATTCCAATTGTGCTGGAAAGATCATGAAATCTAATTTCAAACAAAAAAAGAATCACCCAATTCGGAGTCCGTATGAAAAAGTTGTTAACGTTTTGAGTCAGGTATGCCTGTGCAGTCCGAATCTGAGTCCAGAACATGAGAGACTTGGACTCTATCTTCTCTTGGGCCAAAAGTGACGTGAGAGAACTTTTTGAACAGAAAATAAACATCTCTTTCTTCCTTATCTTCATATGTGGATTGTACAAATGTCCCATACACCTGCAATTAGACAAAAGCAAAAGTGTGTGAAGTATTTTTTTTCGATTAACATAAATAGATTATTGAATAGTTTGCACTAGAAATCACCGACAAATATGCATCCATGCAATATTTTGGTCATATCCAAGGTAGTCATGTCCTCATCATCCTCCCTTCTTGAAAATAAAGCCGTCCTCGGCGTTGCTTAATCTGAAATGTGGCTAACGAAAGAGTCAAGGTGTACATGTTGTATATGTATCGTCATCCATTTTTACTTCCCTTGAATTTTGCATATATGACACATGAATAGATGAGTAACTTGCATAGTTCATAAAATCAAAAGCCAACAAATTAGCACAAGAACTAGAAGGCATTAAAATATTGCAACTCAGTTTGCACATATAAGTGAAGCTCTTATTTATTTCAAAAGATTGACAATGTTCATCATTAAACCATCCCAACATTGGTGAATAAACCTTATTTGAATCAAATTTACATGCTACAACATGCTTAGATAAGCAAACATGCAATGAGTCATTCGACACAGAATCATCACCAAGATTAGAGGTCATATCAAAATGATTAAACATTGATTCATTTGCATCAACAGTTAATTCAATGGGTGCACTCAAAAGTGTTGGTATTTCAGTTGTTTGATCACATGACGCATTCATGACAGTATCAAGATTCTCTAAAATAGGTGATGTGCTCAAATCACGGGTAACTCAACACATGATGCATTCAAGTTAACTAGGGATGCATCATTCTCATGTGAAGTTATATCATCAATACCTTTACTGTTACCTTGTCGCAAAGGCGTAGCTGATGTAGGTACAGACGTAGACAATGCACCATACTCTTGAGATGATGTCGCGCTCACAATCCGAGGTGGGGCTGCTCTAGTAGGTGCAACGGTGGAGGAACCAACCGGCGGTGGTGAGCATGAACTGGAATAGTAGTTGTTGTAGTCACCCAATGCATCCTCCTCAGAATCGTCTCTCAAAGGTACAAGCACGAACATACATACCAAGAATGCAACGAGGAATATACTGAAATCTTGCTCGAATATCATGGTTCAAACCACCAAAAATCTATTCATTGTATCATCCTTAGATTCTTCTATGTCACAATGATGCATATAAGATTTGAACTCTTTGTAGTAAGCATGAACAGTGTTGTTGCCTTGTTTAAATTGTTCAAATTTATGAAGCAGTTCACGGCGATAGTAAGGAGGGAAAAAATGTTGTCTCATTACATATTTCAAATCTTTCCAAGTTGTGGGTTGGTTATCAATATTTTTCTTACAATGCACACTCCACCAAACTGAAGCAAAACCAGTAAATGCTCTAGTGGCAGCTCGTACTCGCTCAAGTTCAGAAAAGTCATGGTTACTAAAAACTTTTTCTACTTCAAACTCCCAAGCTAGATAAATAGCAGGATTAAATCTACCCTCAAATGACGGTAAAGAGATAACCTGACCATGTGGTTGTGTGTGTTGTCCCAACTCTCGTGATGGTGAAGATGTGTCCGTCGTCCAAGAACTTCTATCTCCGAAACCTGTCATGATTAGTAGAAACAAGAAACAAAATTCCAGAATAATGTTGCTATGAACTACTAGGATGTGGTTGTAAAGTGCTCACAGTAAAGCAAATATCAACATCTTACAAGTTCTTACCATGCAGGTGGTGACAGCAACCAGCGATGTCAAATAACTCAAGATTGTGTAAAGCGATTGCCGGGGAACATATATACACGGTGTAGAAATATGTGGAGCTGGGTTGGCTATATATGGTAGCAAAGATTAGCAATAATCAATTCAGAGATGCAATGTTGAATAAACGCTCAACGACGGTACTGTGCTGGTCCTAGGCTAGACCGGACTAGAGACGCGAGCCTAGAACACTAATGAGGTCACGGCGTAGCACAACTAGCATCAATGAAGGTTACTAAGTAGCTCTTGACAGCAAGATATAAGTGAAGATCACAACGGTAGTGAAGATAATGATGAAAAACAACTACCAAGCGGGACATACAACAACTCTCTCCAACTTTCCTCTTGAAAAGTTTGAGCCAATTTTCTAATAAATTCTTTCAAAGAATGCTACTAACTCAAGCTTTCCAATGCAAAAAGAATCACTCAATTCCGAGTTGATATGAGGAGTCAAAGAATTCTAAAACTGGCCTGAAAAATTGGAACAAGCTGTGTTCACGAACTTCAGAGGGCAAAAAGTCCTATTTAGAAGCCGATTTTGAGGTGTCAAATATTGAACTAGCTTCTGCAACTATTTAGATGCGGCTCGTCGCTAGCTTTAATTTGAGTACTCACGGAGTCAAAACGGACTTCGTATGAGGAAGATACACCTGTTTTACTGAACAGTGCGCAAAACAGATTCCAATCCGAATTCAGGTACGAGATTGATTCTAGATAGATCCGATTTTTTTTTTCTCTCTTTTTTCCTCACACTTTTTTTTTTTTTTTTCTCTCTTTTTTTTTTTTCTTTCCTTTTTTCTCTTTTTTCTCTCTTTTTTCTCCCTCTTTCCAAGATAAACTAGATAAGATGCAGATTGGATCACGCGAAGATGTGAATGACCTCAACTATGATTATGACAATGAACAACGCGTAGCACGTGGTGGAAATTAATAGATGGGATGATGGACAACGAAGGCATAATGATGCAGCGGCGGCGTGACTAATGTGAACAGAACTCAAACTCTAAAGGAACTAGACACTAAGACCAGCAACTCAACACGACGATGCAACCGATAATTCAATAATGCAACCAATGAAAAGAAAATTGCAAAGGCTCGAGTGGCTTGGACAAAGGGTGAATAGATCTAACTGTTTTTGTGGCTTTTTCTTGGACAATAGGTAAGAAAATAAATCTAATCTAGGGAAAACTGGAAATTCTCACCGAGCAACCTGAAAACGATACCACTTGATAAAGGCGGGTGTCCCGATCTTCGATGAGATGATAACTATCAATTTGGTGGAGACGACTTTGACGATCCGACTACAAACGTGCACGACGTTGCGCCTTAGCAATCGCTAAACCAACTCCGAGAGGTTATTGACCACGCCGAGCACAATCAACGACCACGAAGGTCTATTCCTGCAAGCAATCGAAGAACAAGCAAGAATATGATAAAAGCAATCTGAATATTGCGAGTATGTATGAAGTATTGATAAAGATGGGGATCCGTAAGCGGTCTTGGTCTGGTCGTTGGACACAAATGAAGTACACGAAGTTGCAATGGCTAACTTTTAACTAAACAAATCCCAAGGGAAAAGCTACTAGATGGATCTACTTATATAGGAGCAAGGGGTGGCGGCCAAGGAGGTGGGAGGACGTCCCAAGGCAGCCTAAAACTAACCCTAGGTCGTACAAGGCCAATGGGCCCAAGTGGAGGTGACGTAACACCTTTGGACTTGTAGTTTGACTCGGATTCTGGTGCAGCGTCAGATTGTTTCGTCCATAACTCAACGCTCCGGACGGATTTTAAGGTGATTCCAATTGTGCTGGAAAGAGCATGAAATCTACTTTCAAACAAAAAGGAATCACCCAATTCGAGTCCGTATGAAAAAGTTGTTAACGTTTTGAGTCAGGTATGCTCTGTGTAGTCCAAATCTGAGTCCGAACGTGAGAGACTTGGACTCTATCTTCTCTTGGGCCAAAAGTGACGTGAGAGAACTTTTTGAACAGAAAATAAACATCTCTTTCTTCCTTATCTTCATATGTGGATTGTACAAATGTCCCATACACCTGCATTAGACAAAACGCAAAAGTGTGTGAAGTATTTTTTTTCTGATTAACATAAATAGATTATTGAATAGTTTGCACTAGAAATCACCTGACAAATATGCATCCATGCAATATTTTTGGTCATATCCAAGGTAGTCATGTCCTCATCATGGTACGTCACGTATGTGTGTTGATTGTAGAGGCATCAATAATATTACTATTCGTTATCGTCACCCTATTCCTAGGCTAGATGATATGCTTGATGAATTGAGTGGCTCTACAATATTCTCCAAAGTTGATTTGCGTAGTGGATACCATCAAATTCGTATGAAATTGGGAGATGAATGGAAAACAGCATTTAAAACTAAGTTTGGATTATATGAGTGGTTAGTCATGCCTTTTGGGTTAACTAATGCACCTAGTACTTTCATGAGATTAATGAACGAAGTTTTACGTGCTTTCATTGGACGATTTGTGGTATGATGATATACTGATTTATAGCAAATCTTTGGAAGAACATTTGGAACATTTACGTGCTGTTTTTAATGCTCTACGTGATGCACGTTTGTTTGGTAACCTTGGGAAGTGCACCTTTTGCACCGACCGAGTATCTTTTCTTGGCTATGTTGTTACTCCACAGGAATTGAAGTTGATAAAGCCAAGATTGAAGCTATTGAGAGTTGGCCGCAGCCCAAAACGGTCACACAAGTGAGGAGTTTCCTTGGCCTCGCTGGTTTCTATAGGCGTTTTGTGAGAGATTTCAGCACCATTGCTGCACCTCTCAACGAGCTTACAAAGAAGGATGTGCCTTTTGTTTGGGGTACCGCATACGGAAGAGGCCTTCACGGTATTGAAAGCTAAGTTGACACATGCTCCTTTACTCCAACTTCCTGATTTTAATAAGACTTTTGAGCTTGAATGTGATGCTAGTGGAATTGGATTAGGAGGTGTGTTATTACAAGATGGCAAACCTGTTGCATACTTTTCGAAAAATTGAGTGGGCCTAGTCTGAATTACTCTACTTATGATAAAGAATTATATGCTCTTGTTCGGACTTTAGAAACATGGCAACATTATTTATGGCCCAAAGAATTTGTTATACATTCTGATCATGAATCTTTGAAACATATTAAAAGTCAAGCTAAACTAAATCGTAGACATGCTAAATGGGTTGAATTCATTGAGACTTTCCCTTATGTCATTAAACACAAGAAGGGTAAAGAAAATGTTATTGCTGATGCATTGTCTCGTCGCTATACTATGCTTTCACAACTTGACTTCAAAATATTTGGTTTGGAGACCATCAAAGATCAATATGTGCATGATGCTGATTTTAAAGATGTATTGCAGAATTGTAAAGAAGGAAGAACATGGAACAAGTTTGTCGTTAATGATGGATTTGTGTTCGTGCTAACAAGCTATGCATTCCTGCTAGCTCCGTTCGTCTTTTGTTGTTGCAGGAGGCGCATGGAGGAGGACTAATGGGACACTTTGGCATGAAGAAGACGGAGGACGACTTGCTACACATTTCTTTTGGCCAAAGATGAGACGGATGTTGAGCGTTTATTGCTCATTGCACTACATGTCAAAAAGCTAAGTCACGACTCAATCCTCATGGTTTATATATGCCTTTGCCTGTACCTAGTGTTCCTTGGGAGGATATATCTATGGACTTTGTTTTAGGTTTACCTAGAACAAAGAAGGGAGGATAGCATATTTGTTGTCGTGGATAGATTCTCGAAAATGGCACACTTTATACCATGTCATAAAAGCGATGATCTTTGTCAATGTTGCTGATTTGTTCTTTCGTGAAATTATTCGCTTGCATGGTGTGCCAAATACTATTGTTTCAGATCGTGATACTAAATTTCTTAGCCACTTTTGGAGATGTTTATGGGCTAAGTTGGGGACTAAACTGCTTTTTAGTACTACTTGTCACCCCCAAACCGATGGACAAACTGAAGTAGTCAATAGAACATTGTCTACTATGCTTAGGGCTGTTCTAAAGAAAAATAAGAAAATGTGGGAGGAATGCTTGCCTCATATTGAATTTGCTTATAATCGCTCATTGCATTCTACTACTAAGATGTGCCCTTTTGAAGTTGTGTATGGTTTCCTACCTCGTGCACCTATTGATTTGTTGCCTCTTCCATCTTCGGAGAAGGTTAATTTTGATGCTAAAGAACGTGCTGAGTTGATTTTAAAATGCATGAGTTAACTAAGGAAAACATTGAGCGTATGAATGCTAAATATAAACTTGCTGGAGATAAGGGTAGAAAACATGTTGTGTTTGCACCGGAGATCTTGTTTGGTTACATTTGCGTAAGGATAGATTTCTGATTTGCGCAAACCAAAGCTAATGCCACGTGCTGCTGGTCCCTTTAAGGTGTTGGAGAAAGTAAATGATAATGCATATAAACTTGAGCTGCCTGCAGATTTTGGGGTTAGTCCCACTTTTAACATTGCAGATTTGAAGCCATATTTGGGTGAGGAAGATGAACTTCCGTCGAGGGCGACTTCATTTCAAGAAGGGAGGATGATGAGGACATCAATACCATTGTTACACCCACAGCCCCCGCTGCTATACATCTTGGACCAATTACTAGAGCTCACAAGACGCCAACTAAATTACTGTGTACTTTCGTTTCTTGGTAATGATTCTAATGTTCATGAGAATATGATGTCTTGCTTAAATTGGATACATTTGTTTTGCTTACAAATGAAGGGCCTAGCTTGGAGAAGGATGAATATTGGAGCAAGAACAAGCATGGAGATGATGGCATGCTAAGGGGACAAGAATGGAGTTACAAGTGATGATTTCAGGACTTTGAAGCCACCATAATGAGTGCATGAAGCCTTGGACGAAATATACAAGATGCCACTTCATAAATTTCGTCCAGAGGCTATTCTAGGTGTCTCGTCACCTTATTATTGGGCCAGGCCCATGTAATTTCGAAATACATTAGTATAGGCTATTTTTAGAGTCCGTATGTGTGGGGAAACAAGAGATAGGGTTAGTTTGGACCCCTCCACCAAGGGCCACGAAATTCACCCCTCTTCCTCCATATATACAGCCCTTAGGGCACCGTTTAGACTTTGGGTTTTGTTTAGATCAAAAGTTCGCCATAGCTGCAACTTCGTGATTTCGTTTGTGTTCAACGACTGGACAAAGCGCCACAGTAACCCCACCTTGATCAATAAAGCTTTCATCTTATATTCGCAATATCCAGATTGCAATCTCAGTTTCTTGCTTGTTCTTCGTTTGCTCGCAGGAAATAGACCTCGTGGTCGTTGATCGTGCTCGGCGTGGTCAATAACCTCTCGGAGTTGGTTTAGCGATTGCTAAGGCGCGACGTCCTCGCACGCTCGTAGTCGGATCGTCAAAGTCGACTTCCACCAAAGCGAAATCCACCATCTCATCGAAAGACGGGACACCTCGGCCTCTATCAATGACGTTCTTGACGTGGAGGATAATCATTCTCATGTTGCTCTTGACGAGGAGGAAGTCCATGATCAACTTGCTCTTGTTGACCTTGAGGTTGAGGATGAGCTTGTGGGGCTTGGCGTTGCGCACGTGGATGGTAGTTCCTCTCTTGTATTTCTTCTCAAAGGGCTTCCTCTTGATTGCGCCTTTCGCGATTGCGGTTGGCGAGAGCTCGACTTGATGCTTGAAGGGCGTGTTCCGCCTCAAGAGCTTGTGCTTCTCGTTGTTGTTGTTAAAGACGTTGAGCTTCGGCGTCTTGTTGCTCTTGGTGTAGGCGCGCTCGTTCTTGTTCTTGTAGGTGACGAAGACGTTGTCGTTCTTGAGCTTGAGCAAACGCCATTTGGCTCGATTGAGGACGAGGAACTTCTTCATCAACTTGCTCTTGGAGATTCTTGTCGTGTAGCGGGTTGCGAGATGCATGACGATCTTGACGCGTGGCTCGTCGAAGAATGTTTGATGACGGTGTACTTGTGTCGGAGAAGGAGTCGTCGGAGTGGCGACTTGAGTGGCTCCGTCTTGAGTGTGAAGAGTTAGAAGTACGCCGGTTCACCAACAAGGCGCGGATCTCGTCCATTCTTGCATCATTCTCTTTCTTGTGCGCGTCGAGTTTGTTGTCGAAGTAATCTCGTGTACGTTGCTCGGAGAGTCGCAAGTCGGTGGAGAGGTTGTCGATGCGTTCGCTCAATGCTTGTTGCTCTTGATGGAGAGCTCGTTGTGCGCCAAAGAGGTGGCTCTTGGTGACGTAGGATGACATTTCGTCGTCTTGCTCGATGAAGAGTGGATTTCTAGAAGAACTTGGCCTATCCATCATGTCAAGCAAATTGTGAGTGGTAGAAGGAGAAGAATGAATACCAATGTACCTTTGACCGAAGTTGAAGATGAATCAAGTTCACTCAAATGCGGACAATGAAATAGCACTATTGGTACCGATCCTTGTCGATTCTCACACCTACACAAGTAAAAGCTTTTGGTGGAGCTTGGTTAGGATGGTGGCACAAAATTGATTGCAATCGTTAGCTTGACTCAAAAATGTTGAAGAAGATTCGCAAATTCGCATATGCAACAAGTAGACCAAGCAAGTAGTGGTACACGGAAACACACACGCAAATAGATAAATGGGATTGTGCAAACCAAAAGTGAGCCAAAATGTGGAATCCACGAAAATGCTCTTGTTGCTCAATACTAGAGAGACGCTAGCACGATTGCACAATAGGCGGATACGGAGCTTGTGCACAACCTACTAGGCAAAAATGCAACGATCTCTATCCCACGTATGCTATATGTATGGTGTATCGGTGCAATGATCCAAGATGATCTTATATGACAATCTTAATGTTGTATGATGCTATGCTTGTTGCTTATAAGCTCTTTGCTTATCTTTCCTCTTTGCTTAAAAGCTTGAGTGGCTCTTTCTCTTTTGAGCTCTTTTCTTATGCAAACTTGACGAACTAAGATAGCAATTGTGTATGCGATGACGACTTTGTGACACACAAGTTGATTCCGAGATATGCACCTCAATTGTATGTATGATATGGTGTATGCAACTAATGTGCACAAGTCACGTTGCCGGCAATACTCAAAGGCTAGTCTCGGTGGGTAAGCAACGCAAAAGATGGTATATGATGGTTATCAATGCAATTGCAAGGTATGACAAAGATGTCGTCGATGTTACCGTCCGTAGCGAAGATGGGTAGCCGACCAAAATGAGCGTTTGTTGTTGATGTCACACCGCGCCTAGATAGCCGAAAAACAAAAGGACACGGAAATCTCACTCAAATTGTCGAACTCAAAATCGAATGGTAGTACGGAGGTTGAGTCTTGGGGTTTGGTAAGTGGAAATGGTGGTGGATAGGGTGGGGAGGGTGTATATGTGTGTGGAAGGTGGTGGTGGTGGATGTGGGCTGTAGAATCTGCAGTTTCGGCAGAGGAAGCCGGATGATCCGGGCCAGGAGCCGGATGATCCGGGCGAGTCCGGATGATCCGGGACTTGGTCCGGATGATCCGGGCAGGTCAACCACGCACGGGAATGGCTCGGGAAGAACACGAAAATGGGGTGGAATTTGACGATTTCGGGGATTTTAGGTGGATTTCGAGGGGGAGAAGGTGGGGAAACACAAGATCCACGAGTTACACACCGAATCCACGGATCAAAAACAACAAAACATCATCAAAACTAACAAATCACAAAAAATTTTGGGGGTATTTTTGTGGGGATTTTCGGGTTTTTAGGACGAAAACAACAAAATCAAGCTAGAAATCACGAGGTATGGGCTCCAAAAACGTGATCAACGTGGCTCATGATACCATATGATGTAGGGTGGAACCCTAATTAAATCGATCTTTCACGTTTGGAGGGATCCCACGGAGGAACACGAAGAACGCGCGGAAGAACGAGAGGAAATCACGGGAAGAACGAGGAGACACTCAATCGACAAGAGATCAATCACACAAGGTCTAGATCATCGAAGCACGAGTGATACATGGTCCAAAATCAACAAAGGAAAGATACAAAGGTAGCCGTTCTTCTCCCGGAGGAGGTCTTGAATCCACGAGGGGATCTCCCCGTAGAGGGGTCTTGAATCCGATGGATCTTCTCCTAGACGGAGGTCCTGATCTCCGTGGGGAAGTACCGGTGGATGAGCAAAGGCTCTCACACACAAATATGAGCTAATCCAATGCTAAGTCTCAAAGTGAGGAGAGGGGGTCCTATATATAGAGTCTGGGGCGAAGGGGTACATGGGCTCAGCCCAACACACGCGCGCAGGCGCTGGCCGGACAATCCGGGCGACGGTCCGGATGATCCGGGCTGGTCCGGATGATCCAAGGGGGGCCCGGATTGTCCGGGTGCTCTGCTGGTGACGGCGCAGGGCCGGATGTCCGGCTGGGGGTCCGGACGTCCGGGCGGGGTCCGGATGATCCGGGCCTGGGTCCGGATGATCCGGCTTCAGCGTGGAGGTTCTGTTGCCTTCGGTGGAGTTATTTGGATCGTCCGGACCGGGTCCGGATCATCCGGCTCTGTCCGGATCGTCCAAGGCCTCTGTCCGGATCGTCCGGCCTCTCTGGTCCTTGTTGCTTTCTCCTCTCCGTCTTCACGTATGTCTTCCGCTTCCGATTCTCCTTGCTTCCTAGCCTCCTCATGGTCGACTCCTTGGTGCCTGAGTATGCATAGAGTTTCCGTTTGAGGTAGTAACCATGTCTCACGTGAATCGAAGGAGAGTTGTGAGAGGAGTGATGTCACCTCGGTTTCAAGAGCTCTTGCACGTGCTTGAGTCATCGGTCCTTGTGGTGTTGTAGGTGTTGATGTAGCGTCCATGGGGATGATGGAAGGATGCTCCGCATCACAGATGTTCAGTAAAACGGTCATAATTTTGTCATTCGGAGTTTGTGTTGGACCCATAAGTACTCAAACTGCTCGCGGCGAGCGCGCGAATCCAAAAAATACTGATGTAGGGTGGAACCCTATAGCATCGATCTTTCACGTTTGGAGGGGATCCTACGGAGGGAACACGAAGAACACGCGGAAGCACAAGGGGAAACACGGGGAAAACGAGAGAGAATCACTCAACCAACAAGGGAATCGATCACACAAGTGCTAGATCACCATACTCATAAGAGATTCACGAGATCCAAAATCAACAAAGGACGATACAAAAGGTAACCGGGTTCTTCTCCGTGAGGAGGTCTTGATGGTCTTCCCTTGAAGGGGTCTTGAATCCGCTTGGGGATCTTCTCCTCCAGAGGTCCCGAGCTCGAGGAGAAGTAACCAAGTGGATGAGCAAAGCTCTCACACAAAATATGAGCTAATCCTTTGCTAACCCTAGAAAGAAGAAGGGGATGGAGTATATATAGTCTACGGGGGCGAATGGGTACATGGGCTTCGGCCCTTCACTGTTCACGCGCAGGTGAAGCCGGATGTCCGGGCGTCGGGCCGGATGTCCGGGGCTTCATGTGAGGCCGGATGTCCGAGCTGGGGGACGGATGTCCGGGCTGGCGGTGCGACCTTCTGTAGTCTCTGGTGCGGGGCGCCGGATTTCTGGGCAGAGGGCCGGATTTCCGGGGCTTCGTGTGAGGCCGGATATCCGGGGCCTGGGGGCCGGATGTCCAGGCCCTGTAGTCTTCTAGGCTGAGCTGCGGCTGCTGTGTTGGCGTCTCCAGGGGCCGGATGTCCGGGGTCTGGGCCGGATGTCCGGGGCCTGGAAGGTGAACTAGTCCATTTCAGCTGGTTCTCTTCATCCGTGGAGTGGGCAGCTTGTCCATCTTCCTCGGGAGGTTCTTCTTGACACCTAATCATGCATAGTGTATCTGACTTAGGTAGTAGCCATGTCTCGAGAGGGTCATATGAAATATCATTTAGGAGAGAAGTCACCTCGGTTTCAAGAGCTCTTGCACGTGCTCGAGTCATAGGTCCTTGTGGAGTTGGATGAGTTGATGTAGAGTCCATGGGGATGATGGAAGGATGCTCCGCATCATATCCCCTCCCTTCGAAAGGATCCGACCTCGGATCAAGATCTTCATCACCATGGAAAGGCGAGAGGTCTTTGACGTTGAAGGTGTCGCTCACGTTGTACTTGTCGGTTGGTAGGTCGAGCTTGTAGGCGTTGTTGTTGTAGCGTGCTAACACCTTGAAAGGTCCATCGGCTCGAGGTAGAAGTTTGGACTTGCGTTCGTTGGGGAAGCGTTCCTTGCGTAAGTGTAGCCACACGAGATCGCCTATGTTGAAGATCATGGGTTGCTTGTTGATGTTGAGCTTGGTCGCTAGTCGTTGTACTTGGCGCGCGATGGTGTGTCTTGTATCTTCATGCATCTTCTTGATGTAGCTTGCACGGGCGCTTGCGTCGAGGTTGGTGCGCTCTTGTAGAGGTAGTGGTAGAATGTCCAATGGGGACAATGGGTTGAAGCCGTAGACGACCTCGAAGGGGGACTTGCCGGTCGTCGAATGTCTTGAGCGGTTGTAGGCGTACTCGGCGATGGGTAGACACGCCTCCCACTCCTTGATGTTCTTCTTGATCAACACGCAGAGTAGAGTGGAGAGCGTCCGGTTCGTCACCTCCGTTTGGCCGTCGGTTTGAGGATGGTATGCGGAGGAGAACAATAGCTTGATTCCGAGCTGATAGAGGCAAAGGTGTCCCGTCTTTCGATGAGATGGTGGATTTCGCTTTGGTGGAAGTCGACTTTGACGATCCGACTACGAGCGTGCGAGGACGTCGCGCCTTAGCAATCGCTAAACCAACTCCGAGAGGTTATTGACCACGCCGAGCACGATCAACGACCACGAGGGTCTATTTCCTGCGAGCAAACGAAGAACAAGCAAGAAACTGAGATTGCAATCTGGATATTGCGAATATAAGATGAAAGCTTTATTGATCAAGGTGGGGTTCTGTGACGCTTTGTGCGGTCGTTGAACACAAACGGCACGCGAAGTTGCAGCTATGGCGAACTTTTGATCTAAACAAAACCCAAAGTCTAAACGGTGCCCTAAGGGCTGTATATATGGAGGAAGAGGGGAGAATTTCGTGGCCCTTGGTGGAGGGTCGGAAACTAACCCTATCTCTTGTTTCCCACACATACGGACTCTAAAAATAGCCTATACTAATGTATTTCGAAATTACATGGGCCTGGCCCAATAATAAGGTGACGCAGCACCTAGAATAGCCTCTGGACGAAATTTATGAAGTGGCATCTTGTATATTTCGTCCAAGGCTTCATGCACTCATTATGGTGGCTTCAAAGTCCTGAAATCATCACTTGTAACTCCATTCTTGTCCCCCTTGCGCATGCCATCGTCTCCATGCTTGTTCTTGCTCCAATGTTCATCCTTCTCCAAGCTAGGCCCTTCATTTGTAAGCAAAACAAATGTATCCAATTTAGGCAGCATCATATTCTCATGAACATTAGAATCATTACCAAGAAACGAAAGTACCTAGTAATTTAGTTGGCGTCTGTGAGCTCTAGTAATTGGTCCAAGATGTATAGCAGCAGGGCTGTGGGTGTAACAATGGTATTGATGTCCTCATCATCCTCCCCTTCTTGAAATGAAGTCGTCCTCGACGGAAGTTCATCTTCCTCACCCAAATATGGCTTCAAATCTGCAATGTTAAAAGTGGGACTAACCCCAAAATCTGCAGGCAGCTCAAGTTTATATGCATTATCATTTACTTTCTCCAACACCTTAAAGGGACCAGCAGCACGTGGCATTAGCTTTGATTTGCGCAAATCAGAAATCTATCCTTACGCAAATGTAACCAAACAAGATCTCCGGTGCAAACACAACATGTTTTCTACCCTTATCTCCAGCAAGTTTATATTTAGCATTCATACGCTCAATGTTTTCCTTAGTTAACTCATGCATTTTTAAAATCAATTCAGCACGTTCTTTAGCATCAAAATTAACCTTCTCCGAAGATGGAAGAGGCAACAAATCAATAGGTGCACGAGGTAGGAAACCATACACAACTTCAAAAGGGCACATCTTAGTAGTAGAATGCAATGAACGATTATGAGCAAATTCAATATGAGGCAAGCATTCCTCCCACATTTTCTTATTTTTCTTTAGAACAGCCCTAAGCATAGTAGACAATGTTCTATTGACTACTTCAGTTTGTCCATCGGTTTGGGGTGACAAGTAGTACTAAAAGCAGTTTAGTCCCCAACTTAGCCCATAAACATCTCCAAAAGTGGCTAAGAAATTTAGTATCACGATCTGAAACAATAGTACTTGGCACACCATGCAAGCGAATAATTTCACGAAAGAACAAATCAGCAACATTGACAAAGATCATCGCTTTTATGACATGGTATAAAGTGTGCCATTTTGAGAATCTATCCACGACAACAAATATGCTATCCTCCCTTCTTTGTTCTAGGTAAACCTAAAACAAAGTCCATAGATATATCCTCCCAAGGAACACTAGGTACAGCAAAGGCATATATAAACCATGAGGATTGAGTCGTGACTTAGCTTTTTGACATGTAGTGCAATGAGCAATAAAACGCTCAACATCCCGTCTCATCTTTGGCCAAAAGAAATGTGTATCAAGTACGTCCTCCGTCTTCTTCACGCCAAAGTGTCCCATTAGTCCTCGTCCATGCGCCTCCTGCAACAACAAAAGACGAACGGAGCTAGCTGGAATGCATAGCTTGTTAGCACGGAACACAAATCCATCATTAACGACAAACTTGTTCCATGTTCTTCCTTCTTTACAATTCTGCAATACATCTTTAAAATCAGCATCATGTACATATTGATCTTTGATGGTCTCCAAACCAAATATTTTGAAGTCAAGTTGTGAAAGCATAGTATAGCGACGAGACAATGCATCAACAATAACATTTTCTTTACCCTTCTTGTGTTTAATGACATAAGGAAAGTCTCAATGAATTCAACCCATTTAGCATGTCTACGATTCAGTTTAGCTTGACTTTTAATATGTTTCAAAGATTCATGATCAGAATGTATAACAAATTCTTTGGGCCATAAATAATGTTGCCATGTTTCTAAGGTCCGAACAAGAGCATATAATTCTTTATCATAAGTAGAGTAATTCAGACTAGGCCCACTCAATTTTTCGTAAAAGTATGCAACAGGTTTGCCATCTTGTAATAACACACCTCCTAATCCAATTCCACTAGCATCACATTCAAGCTCAAAAGTCTTATTAAAATCAGGAAGTTGGAGTAAAGGAGCATGTGTCAACTTAGCTTTCAATACCGTGAAGGCTTCTTCCTCATGCGGTACCCCAAACAAAAGGCACATCCTTCTTTGTAAGCTCGTTGAGAGGTGCAGCAATGGTGCTGAAATCTCTCACAAAACGCCTATAGAAACCAGCGAGGCCAAGGAAACTCCTCACTTGTGTGACCGTTTTGGGCTGCCGCCAACTCTCAATAGCTTCAATCTTGGCTTTATCAACTTCAATTCCCTGTGGAGTAACAACATAGCCAAGAAAAGATACTCGGTCGGTGCAAAAGGTGCACTTCCCAAGGTTACCAAACAAACGTGCATCACGTAGAGCATTAAAAACAGCACGTAAATGTTCCAAATGTTCTTCCAAAGATTTGCTATAAATCAGTATATCATCAAAATAGACTACCACAAATCGTCCAATGAAAGCACGTAAAACTTCGTTCATTAATCTCATGAAAGTACTAGGTGCATTAGTTAACCCAAAAGGCATGACTAACCACTCATATAATCCAAACTTAGTTTTAAATGCTGTTTTCCATTCATCTCCCAATTTCATACGAATTTGATGGTATCCACTACATAAATCAACTTTGGAGAATATTGTAGAGCCACTCAATTCATCAAGCATATCATCTAGCCTAGGAATAGGGTGGCGATAACGAATAGTAATATTATTGATGCCTCTACAATCAACACACATACGTGACGTACCATCCTTTTTCGGCACTAGAATAATAGGAACAGCACAAGGACTAAGGGATTCGCGTATATAACCTTTGTCGAGCAGCTCCTGTACTTGACGCATAATCTCCTTCGTCTCCTCTGGATTGGTACGGTATGGTGCACGGTTGGGTAATGATGCACGGGAATTAAGTCAATTTGATGCTCAATCCCTCGAATAGGTGGTAATCCGGTGGCACGTCTTGTGGAAAGACGTCGTGAACTCTGCAAAATGTTATTGACAGCGAGGGGCAAAGAGGAAGGCACGTCCTCGAATGAAAATAATGCCTCTTTGCACACAAAAGCATAGCAAATAGATTTGCTAAAATCTAGCTCATCAATATCTGATTTGGTGGCAAGTAAACATGCACTTTTCAATTTAATTTCGAAGCAACGATAGATGGTTTATTATTAGGCTTCATGTGTTGCTCAAATTCTTTTGCCACAATCTGATTTTCACTCTTATTTTTCTCTGTTTTGCTTTATTAGCTCTATTAATATCATCTTTCAAAATGGACTCAGGAGTCATAGGAAGCAAAGTAATATTTTATCCTTATGAACAAGAGTATCTTGATTGTTTCTACCATGGTGTCTGAATTTTTATCAAATTGCCATGGTCTACCAAGTAACAAGGAACATGCTTGCATAGGTACCACATCACAATCAACATAATCAGCATATGTAGAGATACTAAAGTGCACACGAACAGTACGTGTTACCTTCACCTTGCCCCTGTTGTTGAACCATTGGATGTAGTAAGGATGTGGATGTGGTCTTGTGGTGAGAGATAGCTTCTCCACCATCTCCATGCTAGCCAAGTTGTTGCAGCTCCCTCCATCTATGATGACTTGAATAGAACGTTCCTTCACTACTCCTTTGTATGGAACAAATTATGCCTCTGATTTTGCTCACTTGTGTAACCTGCACACTCAAAACACGTTGAGCAACTAAACATTCATACTGTCGGCATCTTCAGCAGCCATGTATTGTGTCTCATGATCGAATCATCTCCACCGTGTTCCTCATGTGTAATAAGAGCCAAATTCTCCTCATCATAGTCACTAGCGGACTCATACCCACCATCCTCGTAGCAATCATCACACGCTGAGATTTGCATTCTCTCATAAAATGTCCTCTTCCCTTACAACGACGACAAATAATATCACTTGTGTGCCTGTTGACGCCATGCAAGAAGAAGAGCTCTGTGCAGGCCGGCGGTGTGCTCTTGGCGAGATAGTGGTGGTTGTGCTGCTTTCTTGTATCACGGTTGGAGGTGGCTTTGAAGGAGGTGATGGTGCGGTGGAAGTAGATGATGCACGTGGTGTCCATGATGAAGGTCGACTGCGAGAAAAGTTAGTGCGGCGCCAATGCTGTCGATCCTGCACTTCACGTTCAGACTTTACAAGCAAGATGGAATAAACGAGTGATATTATTATAATCCTTATAGTCTAGAATGGTCTGAATCTCTCTATTTAATCCACCCAAAAGCGTGCAAGCATAGCTTCATTCTCCTCAACAATACCACATCTAATCAAGCCGGTTTGTAATTTCGATAGTATTCTTCTCTGAGTTTTTCCTTGTCTTAAGCGCTGCAATTTTGAAGTAATTCACGTTGATAATATGGTGGAACCCAACGAGTACGCATAGCAGTTTTCAAAGCAGCCCAAGTAGCTGGAGCAGGATATAATGTACAATGTTGAGACCACCAAACACATGCAAAGCTAGTGAAAGCACAAACAGCAGCAGGAACACGTCGCTCCTCGGGATATTGTAAACATGTAAATCGTTGTTCAGTTTCTAACTCCCAAGTAAGATATATATCAGGAACATATCTACCCTCAAATGGTGGAATATTCAATTTCAGTTTAGGGAGATGGTCATGATCTCGTACTGAGGGGAGCCCTAATATTGCCATTATTTGCATGTGGGCGACACGGTGGTTGTGGTGCTGGTGGTTGCACGTAGTTCTAATGTTGATCAACCTCATCCTCATAATCGTCCACATACTCATCATCCTCCTCGGTACCACCAGCAGCGAGAGCAGGAGCCAAAGAAGCACCAACAGCGAGAGCAGCGGCACCAGAATTTTGTCTGGCTCAATAGGAACACGTTGAGCTCGTCCATACTTGATTCGGAAGGGGCGTAGTTGTTGTCGTTCTTGAGAGGTGCGATAGGTGCAGCCGGCGGTGGTTGTGGAAAAGCAGCGAGCAATTCATCAAACTTGCTATCAAGCTTTGTTTCAAACGTCTTCTCAATGCCATCTATCTTCTCCATGGCCTCGTCAAATCTGTTTAGCACGTCTTTTTGTCCAATCATCATTTGCTGAAACTTATCATGTAGCTGTTTGTTCGTCGGAGTTCTCCCAATCGTTGTAAATCGGCTTGTGATCCTGCCATGGTTAGCAGCAATAGAAACACACAAGAATATGATCCTCTGAGACTACTAGGAAGTGGTGGTGGTGGTGTGGTGGGCAGTCACAAATCCGTCAAGCAAATCTCAAATTCTTACGGTTCTTACCAAAGAAGAAAGGTGATCGGCAACCGTTGTAGTCAAAACTCTCAAAGCTTGGCTATAGCGATTACGAGAGAGAATCAAGCGCACGGCGTAGATGTATGTGGAGCTGGGAAGGCTTATAATATGGTAGCAAAAAGGTCAACAATAATCAATTCAGAGATGCAAAGTTGAATAAGCGCTCACGACGGTGATCTTGTGCTGGTCCTAGGCTAGACGTGCTAGAGACGCGAGCCTAGAACACTAACAAAATCACGGCGCTGACGTAAACAAGGGAGGAGCACACTCTGAATTTTTTTTTTCGCTTTTTTTTTTGCTTTTTTTTTTGAAAAATCACTATAATGGCGAGTGTCTCAAAACTCTTCCTGGTCAAATGATAGGATGGGCACGAAATTTTTTCGACCAATTTTTTTTTTTCGATCGCTGGACCCAAAAGCTGAAACGGGTCAAAAAACTTTCTATAACTTGGCGATTGTCTCAATACGCTTAGAAACACCTAAAAATAGGATAGCCAGAAAATTTTTTGTCCCGTGCGTTTTTGGAAAATTTTGGGCCTAAACGGAGGGTGGTTTCCGGACTCTTTTTTTTTGTCCCGTGCGTTTTTGGAATTTTTTTTTTGGAAACCAACCTCTTCTACGGACGGCAAAAGATTGCTGGAATCCGAAACCTACTCAGACAAGGAAACACGAATCGGAAATTAGATGGATCCCGAAAACAAATCTAATATGCAAGGAACTCGGATTGGTGGTGGATATATGGTGGTGGATATATGGTGGTGGTATATGGCACGGTGGTGGTATATGGCAGCAGTGGTGGTATATGGATACGGATTCGAAGCGGTGGCGGATAAGCAGTGTTGGTAGATGGCAGGACGATGATAACGGTGCGGCGGCGGCGTGACAACTTATGACCAGAACTCGAAACTCTAAAAGACTAGACTCTAAGACCAGCAACTAGACACGACGATGCAACCGCAAATTCAACAACGCAAATCTGAGAAAAGATTATGCAAAGGCTCAGATTGGTTGGATATGATGACCTAACCCTAATTTTTTGGCTTTTTCGTGGACTGTAGGTATGAAGAACAGACTCGATCTAAACTACGAAAAGCTGTAAAATCTCACCGAGCAACACGGAAATCTGATACCACTTGATAGAGGCAAAGGTGTCCGTCTTTCGATGAGATGGTGCATTTCGCTTTGGTGGAAGTCGACTTTTGACGATTCGACTCTGGCGAGCGAGGGCGTCGCATATAGCAATCGCTAAACCAACTCCGAGAGGTTATTGACAACGCCGAGCACGATCAACCTAACCACGAGGGTCTATTTCCTGCGAGCAAGCGAAGAACAAGCAAGAAACTGAGATTGCAATCTGGATATTGTGAATATAAGATGAAAGCTTTATTGATCAAGGTGGGGTTCTGTGGCGCCTTTATGCAGTCGTTGAACACAAGCGGCACGCGAAGTTGCAGCTATGGCGAATCTAAACAAAACCCAAAGTCTAAACGGTGCCCTAAGGGCTGTATATATGGAGGAAGAGGGGAGAATTTCGTGGCCCTTGGTGGAGGGTCGAAACTAACCCTATCTCTTGTTTCCCACACATACGGACTCTAAAAATAGCCTATACTAATGTATTTCGAAATTACATGGGCCTGGCCCAATAATAAGGTGACGCAAAGACCTAGAATAGCCTCCGGACGAAATTTATGAAGTGGCATCCTAGAATAGCTTCATGACTCATTATGGTGGCTTCAAAGTCCTGAAAACTTTATAAAAGGGTGGGCTAAATTTTGGGCCTACTTACAAGTGATGATTTCGACTTTGAAGCCACCATAATGAGTCAATGAAGCCTTGGATGAAATATACAAGATGCCACTTCATAAATTATGGAGGCTATTCTAGGTGTCACACACCTTATTATTGGGCCAGCCCATGTAATTTCGAAATACATTAGTATAGGCTATTTTAGAGTCCGTATGTGTGGGGAACAAGAGATAGGGTTAGTTTCGACCCTCCACCAAGGGCCACGAAATTCTCCCTCTTCCTCCATATATACAGCCCTTAGGGCACCTTTTAGACTTTGGGTTTTGTTTAGATCAAAAGTTCGCCATAGCTGCAACTTCAGCATTTCGCTTGTGTTCAACGCACTGCATAAAGGCGCCACAGTAACCCCACCTTGATCAATAAAGCTTTCATCTTATATTCACAATATCCAGATTGCAATCTCAGCTTGCTTGTTCTTCGCTTGCTCGCAGGAAATAGACCTCGTGGTCGTTGATCGTGTTCTGCGTGGTCAATAACCTCTCGGAGTTGGTTTAGCGATTGCTAAGGCGCGACGCCCTCGACGCCATAGTCGGATCGCCAAAGTCGACTTCCACCAAAGCGTAAATCCACCATCTCATCGAAAGACGGACACCGCTCTATCAAGTGGTATCAGATTTCCGTGTTGCTCGTGAGATTTTACAGTTTTCGTAGTTTAGATCGAGTCTGTTCTTCATACCTATAGTCCATTTAAAACCCACAAAAAAATTAGGTTAGTTCATCCTATCCAACCAATCCGAGCCTTTGCATAATCTTTTCTCAGATTTGCATTGTTGAATTTATGTTGCATCGTCGTGTCTAGTTGCTGGTCTTAGAGTCCAGTCTTTTAGAGTTTCGAAGTTCGTCATAAGTTGTCACGCCGCCGCCGCACCATTATCATCGCCTCGCCATCTACCACCACCGCTTATCCGCCACCGCTCAACTCAGATCCATATACCACCACCGCTGCCATATACCACAACCGTTGCCATATACCACCACCATATATCCACCACCAATCCGAGTCCCTTGCATATTAGATTTGTTTTCGGGATCCATCTAATTTCCGATTCGTGTTTCCTTGTCTGAGTAGGTTTCGGATTCTAGCAAACTTTTGCCGTCCGTAGAAGTGGTTGGTTTCCAAAAAAAAAAATCCAAAAACCACGCTCCGTTTAGGCCCAAAATTTTCAAAAAACGCACGGGACAAAAATTTTTCTGGCTATCCTATTTTAGGTGTTTCTAAGCGTATTGAGACAGTCGCCGTTATAGAAAGTTTTTTTTGACCCGTTTCTTTTTTTTTGGGTCCAGCAAAAAAAAAAAAATTGGTCGAAAAAATTTCGTGCCCATCCTATCAGTTTGACTGGGAAGAGTTTTGAGACACTCGCCATTATAGTGATTTTTCAAAAAAAAAGCAGCGCAAAAAAAAAGAGCGAAAAAAAATTCAGAGTGTGCTCCTCCCTTGTTTACGCAGCAGCGCCGTGATTTTGTTAGTGTTCTAGGCTCGCCTCTAGCACGGTCAGCCTAGGACCAGCACAAGACCGTCGTTGAGCGCTTATTCAACTTTGCATCTCTGAATTGATTATTGTCGACCTTTTTGCTACCATATTATAAGCCTTCCTAGCTCCACATACATCTACGCCGTATGCGTTGGACTCTCCCCGTAATCGCTATATCCAAGCTTTGAGAGTTTTGACTACAACGGTTGCCGATCACCACCACTGCTGGGTAAGAACTGGTAAGAATTTGAGATTTGCTTGACGGGTTTGTGATACACCACCACCACTTCTTAGTAGCCTCAGAGGATCATATTCTTGTGTGTTTCTATTTGTTGCTAACCATGGCAGGATCACAAGTCGATGAGACTGATTGGGAGAACTCGATTTAACAAACAGCTACATGATAAGTTTCAAAGCAAATGATGATTGGACAGTGCAAGATGTGCTAAACAGATTTGACGAGGCCATGGAGAAGATAGATGGCATTGAGAAGACGCTTGAAACAAAGCTTGATAGCAAGTTTGATGAATTGCTCGCTGCGTTTTCCACAACCACCGCCGGCTGCACCTATCGCACCTCAAGAACGACAACAACCACGCCCTTCCGAATCAGTATGGACGAGCTCAGCGTGTTCCTATTGAGCCAGACAAAATTCTGGTGCCGCTGCCATCGCTGTTGGTGCTTCTTTGGCTCGCCATCGCTGCTGGTGGTACCGAGGAGGATGATGAGTATGTGGGCGATTATGAGGATGAGGTTGATCAACATCGAACTACGTGCAACCACCAGCACCACAACCACCGTGTCGCCCACATGCAAATAATGGCAATATTAGGGCTCCCCTCAGTACGAGATCATGACCATCTCCCTAAACTGAAATTGAATATTCCACCATTTGATGGTAGATATGTTCTGATATATATCTTACTTGGGAGTTAGAAACTGAACAACGATTTACATGTTTACAATATCCCGAGGAGAGACGTGTTCTCGCCATTGTTTGTGCTTTCACTAGCTTTGAATGTGTTTGGTGGTCTAAACATTGTAGATTATATCATGTTCCAGCTACTTGGGCTGCTTTGAAAACTGCTATGCGTACTCGTTGGGTTCCACCATATTATCAACGTGAATTACTTCAAAAATTGCAGCGCTTAAGACAAGGAAAAATTTGTAGAAGAATATTATCGTGAATTACAAACCGGCTTGATTAGATGTGGTATTGTTGAGGAGAATGAAGCTATGCTTGCACGTTTTTCGGGTAAATTAAATAGAGAGATTCAGACCATTCTAGACTATAAGGATTATAATAATATCACTGCTTATTCCATCTTGCTTGTAAAGTGAACGTGAAGTGCAGGATCGACAGCATTGGCGCACTAACTTTTCTCGCAGGTCGACCTTCATCATGGACACCACGTGCATCATCTACTTCCATCGCACCATCACCTCCTTGGTGCCACCTCCAACCGTGATACAAGAAAGCGAGCACAACCACCTCTATCCGCCAAGAGCACACCGCCGGCCTGCACAGAGCTCTTCTTCTTCCATGGCGCCAACAGGGCACACAAGTGATATTATTTGTCGTCGTTGTAAGGGAAGAGGACATTTTATGAGAGAATGCAAATCTCAGCGTGTGATGATTGCTACCGAGGATGGTGGGAATGAGTCCGCTAGTGACTATGATGAGGAGACTTTGGCTCTTATTACACATGAGGAACACGGTGGAGATGATTCGATCATGAGACACAATACATGGCTGTCAAGATGCCGACAGTATGAATGTTTAGTTGCTCAACGTGTTTTGAGTGTGCAGGTTACACAAGCTGAGCAAAATCAGAGGCATAATTTGTTCCATACAAAGGAGTTGTGAAGGAACGTTCTATTCAAGGCCATCATAGATGGAGGGAGCTGCAACAACTTGGCTAGCATGGAGATGGTGGAGAAGCTATCTCTCACCACAAGACCACATCCACATCCTTACTACATCCAATGGTTCAACACAACAATGCAAGGTTAAGGTAACACGTACTGTTCGTGTGCATTTTAGTATCTCTACATATGCTGATTATGTTGATTGTGATGTGGTACCAATGCAAGCATGTTCCTTATTACTTGGTAGACCATGGCAATTTGATAAAAATTTTGTACACCATGGTAGAAACAATCAGTATACTCTTGTTCATAGGGATAAAAATATTACTTTGCTTCCTATGACTCCTGATTCCATTTTGAAAGATGATATTAATAGAGCTAATAAAGCAAAACAGGAGAAAAATAAGAGTGAAAATTAAATTGAAAAGTGCATGTTTACTTGCCACCAAATCTGATATTGATGAGCTAGATTTTAGCAAATCTGTTTGCTATGCTTTTGTGTGCAAAGAGGCATTATTTTCATTCGAGGACGTGCCTTCCTCTTTGCCCCCTGCTGTCACTAACATTTTGCAGGAGTTCGCTGACGTCTTTCCACAAGACGTGCCACCGGGATTACCACCTATTCAAGGGATTGAGCATCAAATTGACTTAATTCCCGGTGCATCATTACCCAACCGTGCACCATACCGTACCAATCCAGAGGAGACGAAGGAGATTATGCGTCAAGTACAGGAGCTGCTCGACAAAGGTTATATACGCGAATCACTTAGTCCTTGTGCTGTTCCTATTATTCTAGTGCCGAAAAAGGATGGTACGTCACGTATGTGTGTTGATTGTAGAGGCATTAATAATATTACTATCCGTTATCGTCACCCTATTCCTAGGCTAGATGATATGCTTGATGAATTGAGTGGCTCTACAATATTCTCCAAAGTTGATTTATGAGTGGATACCATCAAATTCGTATGAAATTGGGAGATGAATGGAAAACAGCATTTAAAACTAAGTTTGGATTATATGAGTGGTTAGTCATGCCTTTTGGGTTAACTAATGCACCTAGTACTTTCATGAGATTAATGAACGAAGTTTTACGTGCTTTCATTGGACGATTTGTGGTAGTCTATTTTGATGATATACTGATTTATAGCAAATCTTTGGAAGAACATTTGGAACATTTACGTGCTGTTTTTAATGCTCTACGTGATGCACGTTTGTTTGGTAACCTTGGGAAGTGCATGATAGAGGCGGGGTGTCCCGATCTTTCGATGAGATGATAACTATCGATTTGGTGAAGATGACTTTGACGATCCGACTACAAACGTGCACGACGTTGCGCCTTAGCAATCGCTAAACCAACTCCGAGAGGTTATTGACCACGCCGGAGCACGATCAACCTGACCACGAAGGTCTATTCCTGCAAGCAATCGAAGAACAAGCAAGAATATGATAAAAGCAATCTGAATATTGCGAGTATGTATGAAGTATTGATAAAGGTGGGGATCCGTAAGCGGTCTTGGTCTGGTCGATGGACACAAACGAAGTACGACGGTTGCAATGGCTAACTTTAACTAAACAAATCCCAAGCAAAAAGCTACTAGATGGATCTACTTATATAGGAGCAAGGGTGGCGGCCAAGGAGGTGGGAGAACGTCCCAAGGCAGCCTAAAACTAACCCTAGGTCGTACAAGGCCAATGGGCCCAAGTGGAGGTGACGTAACACCTTTGGACTTGTAGTTTGACTCGGATTCTGGTGCAGCGTCAGATTGTTTCGTCCATAACTCAACGCTCCGGATGGCTTTTAAGGTGATTCCAACTGTGCTGGAAAGAGCATGAAATCTACTTTCCAACAAAAAAAGAATCACCCAATTTGGAGTCCGTATGAAAAAGTTGTTGACGTTTTGAGTCAGGTGTGTCTGTGCAGTCCGAATCTGAATCCAGAACGTGAGAGACTTGGACTCTATCTTCTCTTGCCCCAAAAGTGACGTGAGAAGAGTTTTTGAACAGCAGCTAAACTTCTCCTTTTCCCTTATCTTCATATGTGGATTGTACAAATGTCCCATACACCTGCAATTAGACAAAACATAAAAGTATGTGAAGTATTTTTGTTCTGGATAACATAAATATATTATTGAATAGTTTGCACTAGAAATCACCTGACAAATATGCATGTATGCAATATTTTTGGTCATATACAAGGTAGTCATGTCCTCATCATCCTCCCCTTTTTGAAAATAAAGCCGTCCTCGGCGTTGCTTAATCTGAAATGTGGCTAACAAAAGAGACAAGGTGTACATGTTGTATATGTATACGTCATCCATTTTTACTTCCCTTGATTTTTGCATATATGACACATGAATAGATGAGTAACTTGCATAGTTCATAAAATCTAAAGCCAACAAATTAGCACAAGAACTGGATGTCATGAAAATATTGCAACTCAGTTTGCACATATAAGTGAAGCTCTTATTTATTTCAAAAGATTGACAATGTTCATCATTAAACCATCCCAACATTGGTGAATAAACCTTATTTGAATCAAATTTACATGCTACAACATGCTTAGATAAGCAAACATGCAATGAGTCATTCGACACAGAATCATCACCAAGATTAGAGGTCATATCAAAATGATTAAACATTGATTCTTTTGCATCAACAATTAATTCAATGGGTGCACTCAAAATTGTTGGTATTTCAGTTGTTTGATCACATGATGCATTCATGACAGTTTCAAGATTCTCTAAAATAGGTGATGTGTTCAAATCACCAGGTAACTCAACACATGATGCATTCAAGTTAACTAGGGATGCATCATTCTCATGTGAAGTTAAATCATCATTACCTTTATTGTTACCTTGTCGCAAAGACGTAGCTGATGTAGGTACAAACGTAGACAATGCACCATGCTCTTGAGATGATGCCGCGCTCACAATCCGAGGTGGGGCTGCTCTAGTAGGTGCAACGGTGGAGGAACCAACCGGCGGTGGTGAGCATGAACTGGAATAGTAGTTGTTGTAGTCACCCAATGCATCCTCCTCAGATCTGTCTCTCAAAGGTACAAGCACGAACATACATACCAGTAATGCAACGAGGAATATCTGAAATCTTTCCTGAATATCATGGTTCAAACCACCAAAAAATCTATTCATTGTATCATCCTTAGATTCTTCTATGTCACAATGATGCATATAAGATTTGAACTCTTTGTAGTAAGCATGAACAGTGTTGTTGCCTTGTTTAAATTGTTCAAATTTGCGAAGCAATTCACGGCGATAGTAAGGAGGGAAAAAATGTTGTCTCATTACATATTTCAAATCTTTCCAAGTTGTGGGTTGGTTATCAATATTTTTCTTACAATGCACACTCCACCAAACTGAAGCAAAACCAGTAAATGCTCTAGTGGCAGCTCGTACTCGCTCAAGTTCAGAAAAGTCATGGTTACTAAAAACTTGTTCTACTTCAAACTCCCAAGCTAGATAAATAGCAGGATTAAATCTACCCTCAAATGACGGTAAAGAGATAACCTGACCATGTGGTTGTGTGTGTTGTCCCAACTCTCGTGATGGTGAAGATGTGTCCATCGTGCAAGAACTTCTATCTCCGGAACCTGTCATGATTAGTAGAAACAAGAAACAAAATTCCAGAATAATGTTCCTATGAACTACTAGGATGTGGTTGTAAAGTGCTCACAAGAAAGCAAATATCAATATCTTACAAGTTCTTACCATGCGGCAGGTGGTGACAGGCAACCAGCGATGTCAAATAACTCTGAAGATTGTGTAAAGCGATTGCCAGGGGAATGTATGTATACACGGTGTAGAAATATGTGGAGCTGGGTTGGCTATATATGGTAGTAAAAGATTAGCAATAATCAATTCAGAGATGCAATGTTGAATAAACGCTCAACGACGGTACTGTGCTGGTCCTAGGCTAGACCGAACTAGAGACGCGAGCCTAGAACACTAATGAGGTCACGGCGTAGCACAACTAGCATCAATGAAGGATACTAAGTAGCTCTTGACAGCAAGATATAAGTGAAGATCACAACGGTAGTGAAGATAATGATGAAAAACAACTACCAAGCAGGACATACAACAACTCTCTCTCCAACTTTCCTCTTGAAAAGTTTGAGCCAATTTTCTGATAAATTCTTTCAAAGAATACTACTAAATCAAGCTTTTCAATGCAAAAAGAATCACTCAATTCTGAGTTGATATGAGGAGTCAAAGAATTCTAAAACTGGCGTGAAAATTGGAACAAGCTGTGTTCACGAACTTCGGAGGGCAAAAAGACCTATTTAGAAGCCGATTTTGAGGTGTCAAATATTGAACTAGCTTCTGCAACTATTTAGATGCGTCTCGTCGCTAGCTTCAATTTGAGTACTCACGGAGCCAAAACGGACTTCGTATGAGGAAGATACACCTGTTTTACTGAACAGTGCGCAAAACAGATTCCAATCCGAATTCAACTACGAGATTGAGTCTAGATAGATCCGATTTTTTTTCTCTCTTTTTTTTCTCACGCTTTTTTTCTGTTTCTTCTCTCTCTTTTTCTTTTTTTTTCTTTCCTTTTTTTCTCTCTTTTTTTTTTTTTCTCCCTCTTTCCAAGACAAACTAGATAAGATGCAGATTGGATCAAGCGAAGATGTGAATGACCTCAACTATGATTATGGCAATGAACAGTAGCAGAGCACGTGGTGGAAATTAATAGATGGGATGGTGGACAGCGGAAGGATAATGATGCAGCGGCGGCGTGACTAATGTGAACAGCACTCAAACTCTTAAGGAACTAGACACTAAGACCAGCAACCCGACACGACGATGCAACCGATAATTCAACTATGCAAGCAACGAATAGAAAATTGCAAAGGCTCGGATGGCTTGGATAAAGGATGAACAGATCTAACTTTTTTGTGGCTTTTTATGGACTATAGGTATGAATGATGATGCGATCTAAACTATGAAAACTGTAAAATCTCACCGAGCAACCTGAAAACTGATACCACTTGATAGAGGCGGGTGTCCCGATCTTTCGATGAGATGATAACTATCGATTTGGTGAAGATGACTTTGACGATCCGACTACAAACGTGCACGACGTTGCGCCTTAGCAATCGCTAAACCAACTCCGAGAGGTTATTGACCACGCCGGAGCACGATCAACCTGACCACGAAGGTCTATTCCTGCAAGCAATCAAGAACAAGCAAGAATATGATAAAAGCAATCTGAATATTGCGAGTATGTATGAAGTATTGATAAAGGTGGGGATCCGAAGCGGTCTTGGTCTGGTCGATGGACACAAACGAAGTACACGGTTGCAATGGCTAACTTTAACTAAACAAATCCCAAGCAAAAAGCTACTAGATGGATCTACTTATATAGGAGCAAGGGGTGGCGGCCAAGGAGGTGGGAGAACGTCCCAAGGCAGCCTAAAACTAACCCTAGGTCGTACAAGGCCAATGGGCCCAAGTGGAGGTGACGTAACACCTTTGGACTTGTAGTTTGACTCGGATTCTGGTGCAGCGTCAGATTGTTTCGTCCATAACTCAACGCTCCGGATGGCTTTTAAGGTGATTCCAACTGTGCTGGAAAGAGCATGAAATCTACTTTCCAACAAAAAAAGAATCACCCAATTTGGAGTCCGTATGAAAAAGTTGTTGACGTTTTGAGTCAGGTGTGTCTGTGCAGTCCGAATCTGAATCCAGAACGTGAGAGACTTGGACTCTATCTTCTCTTGCCCCAAAAGTGACGTGAGAAGAGTTTTTGAACAGCAGCTAAACTTCTCCTTTTCCCTTATCTTCATATGTGGATTGTACAAATGTCCCATACACCTGCAATTAGACAAAACATAAAAGTATGTGAAGTATTTTTGTTCTGGATAACATAAATATATTATTGAATAGTTTGCACTAGAAATCACCTGACAAATATGCATGTATGCAATATTTTTGGTCATATACAAGGTAGTCATGTCCTCATCAGTGCACCTTTTGCACCGACCGAGTATCTTTTCTTGGCTATGTTGTTACTCCACAGGGAATTGAAGTAGATAAAGCCAAGATTGAAGCTATTGAGAGTTGGCCGCAGCCCAAAACGGTCACACAAGTGAGGAGTTTCCTTGGCCTCGCTGGTTTCTATAGGCGTTTTGTGAGAGATTTCAGCACCATTGCTGCACCTCTCAACGAGCTTACAAAGAAGGATGTGCCTTTTGTTTGGGGTACCGCACAGGAAGAAGCCTTCACGGTATTGAAAGCTAAGTTGACACATGCTCCTTTACTCCAACTTCCTGATTTCAATAAGACTTTTGAGCTTGAATGTGATGCTAGTGGAATTGGATTAGGAGGTGTGTTATTACAAGATGGCAAACCTGTTGCATACTTTTCTGAAAAATTGAGTGGGCCTAGTCTAAATTACTCTACTTATGATAAAGAATTATATGCTCTTGTTCGGACTTTAGAAACATGGCAACATTATTTATGGCCCAAAGAATTTGCTATACATTCTGATCATGAATCTTTGAAACATATTAAAAGTCAAGCTAAGCTGAATCGTAGACATGCTAAATGGGTTGAATTCATTGAGACTTTCCCTTATGTCATTAAACACAAGAAGGGTAAAGAAAATGTTATTGCTGATGCATTGTCTCGTCGCTATACTATGCTTTCACAACTTGACTTCAAAATATTTGGTTTGGAGACCATCAAAGATCAATATGTGCATGATGCTGATTTTAAAGATGTATTGCAGAATTGTAAAGAAGGAAGAACATGGAACAAGTTTGTCGTTAATGATGGATTGTGTTCCGTGCTAACAAGCTATGCATTCCATCTAGCTCCGTTCGTCTTTTGTTGTTGCAGGAGGCGCATGGAGGAGGACTAATCGGACACTTTGGCGTGAAGAAGACGGAGGACGTACTTGCTACACATTTCTTTTGGCCAAAGATGAGACGGGATGTTGAGCGTTTTATTGCTCGCTGCACTACATGTCAAAAAGCTAAGTCACGACTCAATCCTCATGGTTTATATATGCCTTTGCCTGTACCTAGTGTTCCTTGGGAGGATATATCTATGGACTTTGTTTTAGGTTTACCTAGAACAAAGAAGGGAGGATAGCATATTTGTTGTCGTGGATAGATTCTCTAAAATGGCACACTTTATACCATGTCATAAAAGCGATGATCTTTGTCAATGTTGCTGATTTGTTCTTTCGTGAAATTATTCGCTTGCATGGTGTGCCAAATACTATTGTTTCAGATCGTGATACTAAATTTCTTAGCCACTTTTGGAGATGTTTATGGGCTAAGTTGGGGACTAAACTGCTTTTTAGTACTACTTGTCACCCCCAAACTGATGGACAAACTGAAGTAGTCAATAGAACATTGTCTACTATGCTTAGGGCTGTTGATGTAGGGTGGAACCCTAATTCGTCGATCTTTCACGTTTGGAGGGGATCCTACGGAGGAAACACGAAGAACATGCGGAAGCACAAAGGGAAACATGGGGAAAACGAGAGAGAATCACTCAACCAACAAGGAATCGATCACACAAGTGCTAGATCAACATACACATAAGAGATCCACAAGATACATGGTCAACAAAGGTAAGGATACAACGGAACCGTTCATCTCCCGGAGGAGGCCTTGAATCCACGAGGGGATCTTCCCGTAAAGGGGTCTTGCATCCGAGAGGATCTTCTCCTAGATGGAGGCCGCGGTCTCTCACGAGGAGGAGATCCGATAGATGAGCGTAGCTCTATCTCTAACATGAGCTAAACCAACGCTGACCCTAGCTAGGAGGAGGTGGAGGATTTTATATAGCATATGTCCACGAAGGGGTAAGTGAGGAGGGGATACATGGGCCTCTGGCCCGACTCTGCGTGCAAGCAGGGCGGTAGTACCGGCCAAAGGGCGGTAGTACCGCTCAAGCGGTAGTGCCGCTTGGGCTGAGCGGTAGTACCGGGCCCGGATCGTGCGAACACTAGTACTTGCCGGGTTGAGCGGTAGTGGCGCGGCGGCGGGGGGCGGTAGTATCGCTGGTCACGGTAGTACCGCTTACGGGGCGGTAGTACCGCTCGTCACCGGTCTTCTTCCGCCGTCGCTTCCAGGCTTCCCTCGCGGATGGTGTAGTTGTTCCTTGGCGCTTGCACTCCTCGTCGTCCTTAGTGTTCCGACAATACCTATGCATGCACACGAGTGGAGTGTCAAGTAGTATACCATCCTCGAAGGGGTCAAGTGAGCACGTGTAAAGGAGATGATTCACCTTTGTGTATGTGAAGTACATGTCGCACGTGTCACTCGCCGAACGGACTCTTGACATGGTGATGTCCATAGGATGCTCCGCATCATCTCCCCTCCCTTGGGAAGGATCCGACCTCGGATCGTGATCCTCATCACCATGGAAACGGTTGTCATAGACGGACTTGTAGTTGGAAGAAGTTGAAGACATGGCGCAATCCAAGTAGTCCAAGGAGTCGCCGGAGTGATAGACATGCAAAAAGAGCAAACACAAGCAACACTCGGAAATACAATGGTTAGCGCACACAAAGTGTCCATCATGTAAGAATGAGTCCGTGCGGTAAGATTGGTCGTGACAAAGCGCATGAAGCTTATCAAGATGATCTAGAATGAGATGCAAAGCATTCATGGGAGTAAAAGCATTCATTGTGCACACAAATGTGTTGTGAATATGATCAAGACAACCACGGTGCAAAATGATGTCATGGTGAGGCGGTTTATCAATAGCATGAATATGGCAATGGATGCTCAATATGATTATGTTATCATGCAATTGATGGTAGGCAATGTTATCATTATGTATTAATATGCCATCAAGAAAGATCACAACAAATTTGCTAAAGAAATGCACAAGCTCATATATCATGGATGACATGGGAATAATAGATGCAACAAGGAAATCATAATGTGAGTCAATCCATGCATGAGGTGCAAACTTGTGGTAAGTACGATACGTCCATCGAGCTTGACATGTATGAGCACAATCAACAAATATGAAGGTGGTAGTGTACCCAAGCTCGATGTCGAGGCATGAGTGGAGTTCCGAAGGTGCATCCAATAAGTGTGAGCGCTCCTCAATGTGAAGGTCCATGTAGCCAATCTCCAATGTCGCTCCTCCGTTCACGAGATGTATCATGTAGACAACAAGAAGGAAACAACAATGAAAGAGTGACCCATCCAATATGCGTACTTGAGGATGGCTCAAAGGGAAAGAGTTCACCTTATCAATGTTCCCGAAGATGTTGGAGTTGCACATCGTGTATGCCTTCACATAACCAAGTTGTCGCACAACGCCACCGCCTTGGGAATCCTCCAAAATGAAAGAACATGACAAACACTCGAAAAAACAAATGAGGTTAGCGGGAAATGCAAAACCTATCATTCGAGTGGTAAGATACCCAACAAGTGTATGCCTCATGCTCATCATAAGAAAGTACAAGGGAGCGTGCCATAGTATGGAGGCATATGATGCAAGAACAACCAAGTGCAATAGGCTCAATCAAACAAGCATGCATCACAAGTAAGGTGTCAAAGTCTCCAAGATCAATAAGCATAGGATGGTTGCACTCAATACAAGTGGATATGAAAGAGGCAACTAATGGACACAAGAGACAATGATCAAGATATATCATGTGAGAGGCATGAGCACATATGTCATCAACCCAAGAAAGCAAATAATAGTGGAACATGGGTGATGCAACATAGCAAGCAATCATAGCGATCATGTCAAGCAAGCTAGTAGTGCGAAGATGCAACATACTAGAAGGAATAATGGCAAGCATGTCATGTGTGCAAATAGTGGGCATGAATAATTCACATGTCATAGCACAAGCATGAAGGCAAGATATGAGTAAAATGTCATCAATGTATTGGCGAGAGGCCATATGCAAATAGCAATGGGGCATCATGACTCTCCCAACACAACAAGCATCAATAGCATGGGGCACATGATAAACATGGCAAAAGCAACAAGGATCTCCACCAAGCATGCAAATACACATAGAAGTAGCATAATGGTGAATCATGGGTAGATGCAAGCAAGGGTCACAATTGCATGGCAAAGGCATAGAAGCAAGCATAGCATGCAAAGTGAACACGGTAAAATGAGCATAAGGTGACAAGTGGTAAATGGCCCATAGCCGTGTGAGAGCCAAGTATAAGAGATGCGTGTAGTCCTTGCACGAAGGGAACGGTGGTAAGGATAGTCCACGGGATCCCAAAGCATCGTTGCTCTCAAGAGCTCGTTTCGTCAACTCTTGGGATTGAGAGGTTGACGAGTATACATGAGTACCTACACAAAACAAAGACAAAGGAAAAATTGTGTGTGCGTGGTATATGTACACATCATCCATCATGATGCGCATGTGCATGTGTTTGTTAGCACAAAATATCGAACGCTCAAATAAATGAGATGCGTGATATAGAAACATGTCATCCATAATGATAGGTTTGTTGTTATGTATGTCATAATGGAGACTCAAATTGTGTAATGCATCACGAGTAATATCTAGAGCATTGTTATTCATGGAATGCATATGGTGCAAGCAATTATGTGAATCATGCAAAGTATGAAATGCATCAAGATCTCCTAATATGTATGAGGAAACTATGGGGGTCTCCTCATGAGCATTAATGGAAACATCAGATGGAGAATATTGACGACATCCAAAACAATGCATATTTGGAACAATGTGATCATGGCATGGCATAGTAAATGAATTGTGCAAATCATGTAAAGGAAGCATGGCAATATCATCACAAGAGAAGCAAAAGCCAATGACCATCATCTCGTCATCTATGCCGTAAGTGCAAATGGGACTGATCTTAATGGGGCATGCATAGTTACTATGTTGAGATTGAAATGAGGCAATATGGGAGATCTCACTCATAGCATATGACAAGTTCAATGGGTTGTCAAACATGATGTGACCAAAAGAATTTTCACATGATATCCTATGGAGCATAGCATCACAACTAGGCAGCTCAACATGCTCATCATCATATTCATCATAAATAGGTAAGTCAAGGCATGAAGAAGTTTCACTAGCATGAAGCATGGGCATAGGTCGGTCAACATCATGGGAGCAATCAATGTCAAGAGAGTCCACTAGTGGGACAAGAGAAGCACCATCACCTATGTTACCTTTGGAGCATCGCTCATGTGTTGTAGGTGAGGTGTTGAAGATCAACTCGTTGTCATCTTCATCTTGATGGAACCATGTGGGGGGGGTGCATCATCGTCCACCATGGCCATCGTCGTCTCCATTTGAGGGATGGACTCGTCGAGGATAGGCATGTCGTCATGTAGGAGACCTAGCACCAAAGAAGAAAACACACTAGGAGTAGAGGTTAGGTCGTTAGAAATCATAGTGGCCTCACATGCCGTGTCAACTACCTCACTCACTAAGTGTTGTGGCTCACTCACTCCCTCAAGGATGCTCTCACTCATATGGTTGGTGGAGTTACTCAAATGGCGCTCAACCTCACATAGGATGTTTGGCATGCTCTCATGTGTGGGCTAGTGGTGGTCACACTCATCCTCTCGTAGGAAATGCTCTCAATGTCACGTATGGTGGAGTCACTCATGTCACTCATGGGGTGGTGGCTCTCCTCACATGGCAAATTGGGCATCTCGACATATGTGGGTGTCGGAGAGGTGTAGGTGCAATTGTCTCCATGTGCGGTCGTGTAGCTTGACTCGGAGTATGAGTCCAATATAGGCGCTATCTTCGTGTCGTTGAAGAGGTTCGCGCTCGTCGCCGTGGTCGAAGGGGATGGCCCTTGCTCGACCGTCTTGTCACCGTCTTGGTGTTGGAGGCCCATATGATGTGGCACCTCGTAGCTCGTCTCCATGACCGAAGGGAGTTTCCCATGCTCGGCCATATTCCTTGAGGGGCTTCCGAAGATGGAAGTGTCACCCTCGCTCGTAGGTGGTCGCCTTGGACTTGATGAAGTCGGTGTAGGCGTACACGTGGGAAGTAGGCGAAGATGCCGTACGTCCAAAGGCAAAGATGCCTTGAGAACACTTGGCGAAGATGCCGAAGTGGTTGATGTAGCCGTAGCGCCGTCTTGGTGGTGGTCGTCTCGCGGTCTTCTTTTGTGCTCTTGAAGCTTGGACTTGGCGTGATGTAGGGCTTGTTGTGACTTGTGCATTTGCGCTTGTGGAGCATCTTCATGATGATGATGTCGTTGTCGTTCTTGAGCTCGTAGTAGATGTCGTTCGTCGTCGTCGTGCACATGATGCTTGGAGGTGACTTGCCCTTCATGACGATTTTGATCACGAACGTGATGTTGATCGCCATGTAGATGTGGACGAGGACGATTTGCACTTGCATCTTTTTCGCGCTCCGAAGACTTGTGGCTTGACCGTCGTCGTCTTGAGGATGATGAAGTGGAAGAAGACTTGATCAAGGCCCGAATCTCTTCCATTCTCGCATCTTGCTCCTCCTTTTGTGCGGCAAGCTTGTTGTCGATGTAGTCCCTTTTCCTTGCTTCGGAGTGACGAATGTCGATGGAGATGTTCTCGCGCGCCTCGCAATCTTGATTGTGCGCCTTGTATTTGTCGTTGTAGATCGGAGATAGACGCTTTGGTGATGTAGTTGTTCACGCCGCCGTTGTTGTTCGAGACCGGAGAGGAAATGCCTTGCCTATCCATCACAAGACTCGAGCAAATATGAGTGGGAGAAAGAGAAGAACTAATACCAATGTACCTTTGACCAAAGTTGAAGATGAATCAAGTTCACTCAAATGTGGACAATGAAATAGCACTATTGGTACCGATCCTTGTCGATTCTCACACCTACACAAGTAAGGCTTATAGTGGAGCTCGGTGAGGATAGTGGCACAAAAATTTAATGCAAAATGTTAGCAAGAGTCAATAATGTTGAAAAAGATTCACAAATTCGCAAGTGAGACAAATGGACCAATAGCAAAGAATGGCACACGGAAACACACACACGGATAGATAAATGGGGTCGTGCAACCAAGGAATGAGCTCAAAATGTGGAATCCACCAAAACGCTCGTGTTGCACAACTCAAGAGAGACGCTAGCACGATTGCTCAATAGGCGGATATGACACTTGTGCACAACCTATAAAATGCAAAATGGATATTCTTTCTATCCCAAGTATGCTATGTATGTATGGTTCCCGGTGTGTCTCTCAAGCATGATATCATATGATGTTGATTTGACAATCTTATGTGCAATGGGTATGATGCTATGGCACTTGCTCACGAGCTCTTTGCTCTCTTTTTGCTTAAAAGCTTTTTCTCTTTTTTTATGGTCACTTTTGTACAATGCACAAACCAAGATAGCAATTGTGTATATGCAGGAACAAACTTGAGGCACAATGGATGATATGATACCAATATGATATGGTATGTATGCAATGGGAGGTATGGACCACTAATGTGCACAAGTAACGTTGCCGGCAATACTCAAATGGCTAGTCTCGATAGGTAAGTGATGCAAAATGGGCTAGGGGTTAACAATGCAATTTGCAAGGGGATATACAAAGGTGTCGTCGAGGTTACCGTCCTTTGCGATGATGAGTGGCGGTGTTCTTGGTGTAGATACCAAGATGATGGAGACTCGTCCCTAAGTAGCCGAAACACCTTAGGAAACGGAAAAACCGCAAACTCAAAATCTCACACGTCAAATGTCAAAATGGTGGTAGCGGAAAACGGTGGTGGTATGCACTTGGCAATGCGGAAGTGGGATGATGGGCTATACACGGTGTAAGAGTTGTCAGCACACGGTCCCTAAGTAGCCGAATCACCTTAGGAGACACAAGCCACAACTCGAAAAAGCTCAAACAACAATTGGGTTAAGTTGTGTTGTCGAAAGTGTATGGTGGGCAAGGTTATGTGGAAGTGGTGGCGGTGGTGGTGGTTGATGAAGAAGGAACCGTCCCTAAGTAGCCTAAACACCTTAGGAGACTCAAATCACAACTCAAACAACCACTAATGCTATAAGGAACAAAATGGGTTAGGTTGCGGAAGTCGGTGGTGGTTATGCGGATGTTGTGGTGGAAGCCCTAGGCAAAGATGCCAAAATTCACCAAATGTGATGGAGTCAAATGATGTTGGTAATATTTTTGTGGGATGGGGGATGTCAATAGCTTCAAAACGAGCTAAAGAACGTCAAAAACGGACTCCGGATGAATTAGTTATGGGCAAAACGGTGAAACTCGAAAAGCTGAAACTGGCCAGGGCGGTAGTACCGCTCGTGTCGGGATTTTTCGACTGTTTCGGCTGAAACAAGGCCTAGCGGTAGTACCGTTAGCGGGGCGGTAGTACCGCTTGAGGTTCTCAGCGGTAGTACCGCTCTGTAGGGCGGTAGTACCGTCGTGTCGGGATTTTTGGCAGATCGAATCGGGGCGCGATTTTGGGGCGGAAATGGATGATTTCGGGGGCAAAATTTGATGGATTTCGTGGATGGAAAGAGGGGAAACTTGGGGGAATGCTAGATCCACTTGAAACCAAGCAAATCCACGGATCAAAATCAACAAAACATCATCAAACCAACAAATCACAAAAAATTTTGGGGCTATTTTTGGTGGGGATTTTCGGATTTAGGACGAAAACAACAAAATCAAGCTAGAAAACACGGGGTAGGGGCTCCAAAAACGTGATCAACCTGGCTCATGATACCATATGATGTAAGGTGGAACCCTAATGGAGGGGATCCTACGGAGGAAACATGAAGAACATGCGGAAGCACAAAGGGAAACACGGGGAAAACGAGAGAGAATCACTCAACCAACAAGGAATCGATCACACAAGTGCTAGATCAACATACACATAAGAGATCCACAAGATACATGGTCAACAAAGGTAAGGATACAACGGAACCGTTCATCTCCCGGAGGAGGCCTTGAATCCACGAGGGGATCTTCCCGTAAAGGGGTCTTGTATCCGAGAGGATCTTCTCCTAGATGGAGGCCGCGGTCTCTCACGAGGAGGAGATCCGATAGATGAGCGTAGCTCTATCTCTAACATGAGCTAAAGCAACGCTGACCCTAGCTAGGAGGAGGTGGGGGAGTTTATATAGCATATGTCCACGAAGGGGTAAGTGAGGAGGGGATACATGGGCCTCTGGCCCGACTCTGCGTGCAAGCAGGGCGGTAGTACCGGCCAAAGGGCGGTAGTACCGCTCAAGCGGTAGTGCCGCTTGGGCTAAGCGGTAGTCTGGGCCCGGATCGTGCGAACACTAGTACTTGCCGGGTTGAGCGGTAGTGGCGGCGGCAGTGGGGGCGGTAGTACCGCTGGTCGTGTAGTACCGCCACGGGGCGGTAGTACCGCCGTCCTGGTCTTCTTCCGCCGTCGCTTCGAGGCTTCCCTCGCGGATGGTGTAGTTGTTCCTTGGCGCTTGCACTCCTCCTCGTCGTCCTTAGTGTTCCGACAATACCTATGCATGCACACGAGTGGAGTGTCAAGTAGTATACCATCCTCGAAGGGGTCAAGTGAGCACGTGTAAAGGAGATGATTCACCTTTGTGTATGTGAAGTACATGTCGCACGTGTCACTCGCCGAACGGACTCTTGACATGGTGATGTCCATAGGATGCTCCGCATCAGCTGTTCTAAAGAAAAATAAGAAGATGTGGGAGGAATGCTTGCCTCATATTGAATTTGCTTATAATCGTTCATTGCATTCTACTACTAAGATGTGCCCTTTTGAAGTTGTGTATGGTTTCCTACCTCGTGCACCTATTCATTTGTTGCCTCTTCCATCTTCGGAGAAGGTTAATTTTGATGCTAAAGAACATGCTGAATTGATTTTAAAAATGCATGAGTTAACTAAGGAAAACATTGAGCGTATGAATGCTAAATATAAACTTGCTGGAGATAAGGGTAGAAAACATGTTGTGTTTGCACCTGGAGATCTTGTTTGGTTACATTTGCGTAAGGATAGATTTCCTGATTTGCGCAAATCAAAGCTAATGCCACGTGCTGCTGGTCCCTTTAAGGTGTTGGAGAAAGTAAATGATAATGCATATAAACTTGAGTTTCCTGCAGATTTTGGGGTTAGTCCCACTTTTAACATTGCAGATTTGAAGCCATATTTGGGTGAGGAAGATGAACTTCCGTCGAGGACGACTTCATTTCAAGAAGGGGAGGATGATGAGGACATCAATACCATTGTTACACCCACAGCCCCTGCTGCTATACATCTTGGACCAATTACTAGAGCTCTCAAGACGCCAACTAAATTACCAGGTACTTTCTTTTCTTGGTAATGATTCTAATGTTCATGAGAATATGATGCTGCCTAAATTGGATACATTTGTTTTGCTTACAAATGAAGGGCCTAGCTTGGAGAAGGATGAACATTGGAGCAAGAACAAGCATGGAGATGATGGCATGCATAAGGGGACAAGAATGGAGTTACAAGTGATGATTTCAGGACGTTGAAGCCACCATAATGAGTGCATGAAGCCTTGGACGAAATATACAAGATGCCACTTCATAAATTTCGTCCAGAGGCTATTCTAGGTGTTGTGTCACCTTATTATTGGGCCAGGCCCATGTAATTTCGAAATACATTAGTATAGGCTATTTTTAGAGTCCGTATGTGTGGGGAAACAAGAGATAGGGTTAGTTTCGGACCCCTCCACCAAGGGCCACGAAATTCACCCCCTCTTCCTCCATATATACAGCCCTTAAGGCACCGTTTAGACTTTGGGTTTTGTTTAGATCAAAAGTTCGCCATAGCTGCAACTTCGCGTACTTCGTTTGTGTTCAACGACCAGACAAAGGCGTCACAGAACCCCACCTTGATCAATAAAGCTTTCATCTTATATTCGCAATATCCAGATTGCAATCTCAGTTTCTTGCTTGTTCTTTGTTTGCTCGCAGGAAATAGATCCTCGTGGTCAGGTTGATCGTGCTCCGCGCGTGGTCAATAACCTCTCGGAGTTGGTTTAGCGATTGCTAAGGCGCGACGTCCTCGCACGCTCATAGTCGGATCGTCAAAGTCGACTTCCACCAAAGTGAAATCCACCATCTCATCGAAAGACGGGACACCTCTGCCTCTATCATCTTCCATGGCGTCAACAGGGCACACAAGTGATATTATTTGTCGTCGTTGTAAGGGAAGAGGACATTTTGCGAGAGAATGCAAATCTCAGCGTGTGATGATTGCTACTGAGGATGGTGGGTATGAGTCCGCTAGTGACTATGATGAGGAGACTTTGGCTCTTATTACACATGAGGAACACGGTGGAGATGATTCTGATCATGAGACACAATACATGGCTGCTAAAGATCTTTGGTATGAATGTTTAGTTGCTCAACGTGTTTTGAGTGTGCAGGTTACACAAGCTGAGCAAAATCAGAGGCATAATTTGTTCCATACAAAGGAGTTGTGAAGGAACGTTCTATTCGCCATCATAGATGGACGGAGCTGCAACAACTTGGCTAGCATGGAGATGGTGGAGAAGCTATCTCTCACCACAAGACCACATCCACATCCTTACTACATCCAATGGTTCAACAACAGCGGCAAGGTTAAGGTAACACGTCATTGTTCGTGTGCATTTTAGTATCTCTACATATGCTGATTATGTTGATTGTGATGTGGTACCTATGCAAGCATGTTCCTTATTACTTGGTAGACCATGGCAATTTGATAAAAATTCTGTACACCATGGTAGAAACAATCAGTATACTCTTGTTGATAAGCTGATAGAGGCAAAGGTGTCCCGTCTTTCGATGAGATGGTGGATTTCGCTTTGGTGGAAGTCGACTTTGACGATCCGACTCTGAACGCGGCGAGGACGTCGCGCCTTAGCAATCGCTAAACCAACTCCGAGAGGTTATTGACCACGCCGAGCACGATCAACGACCACGAGGGTCTGCTTCCTGCGAGCAAACGAAGAACAAGCAAGAAGCTGAGATTGCAATCTGGATATTGCGAATATAAGATGAAAGCTTTATTGATCAAGGTGGGGTTCTGTGACGCCTTTGTCTGGTCGTTGAACACAAACGAAGTACGCGAAGTTGCAGCTATGGCGAACTTTTGATCAAAACAAAACCCAAAGTCTAAACGGTGCCCTAAGGGCTATATATATGGAGGAAGAGGGGGTGAATTTCGTGGCCCTTGGTGGAGGGGTCCGAAACTAACCCTATCTCTTGTTTCCCCACACATACGGACTCTAAAAATAGCCTATACTAATGTATTTCGTAATTACATGGGCCTGGCCCAATAATAAGGTGACGCATCACCTAGAATAGCCTCTGGACCAAGTGGCATCTTGTATATTTCGTCCAAGGCTTCATGCACTCATTATGGTGGCTTCAAAGTCCTGAAATCATCACTTGTAACTCCGTTCTTGTTCCCGTTGCGCATGCCATCATCTCCATGCTTGTTCTTGCTCCAATGTTCATCCTTCTCCAAGCTAGGCCCTTCATTTGTAAGCAAAACAAATGTATCCAATTTAGGCAGCATCATATTCTCATGAACATTAGAATCATTACCAAGAAACGAAAGTACCGGTAATTTAGTTGGCGCATGAGCTCTAGTAATTGGTCCAAGATGTATAGCAAGAGGGGCTATGGGTGTAACAATGGTATTGATGTCCTCATCATCCTCCCTTCTTGAAATGAAGTCGCCCTCGACGGAAGTTCATCTTCCTCACCCAAATAAGGCTTCAAATCTGCAATGTTAAAAGTGGACTAACCCCAAAATCTGCAGCAGCTCAAGTTTATATGCATTATCATTTATTTTCTCCAACACCTTAAAGGGACCAGCAGACGTGGTATTAGCTTTGATTTTGCAAATCAGAAATCTATCCTCACGCAAATGTAACCAAACAACATCTCCAGGTGCAAACACAACATGTTTTCTACCCTTATCTCCAGCAAGTTTATATTTAGCATTCATACGCTCAATGTTTTCCTTAGTTAACTCATGCATTTTTAAAATCAATTCAGCACGTTGTTTAGCATCAAAATTAACCTTCTCCGAAGATGGAAAAGGCAACAAATTAATAGGTGCACGAGGTAGGAAACCATACACAACTTCAAAAGGGCACATCTTAGTAGTAGAATGCAATGAACGATTATAAGCAAATTAAATATGAGGCAAGCATTCCTCCCACATTTTCTTATTATTCTTTAGAACAGCCCTAAGCATAGTAGACAATGTTCTATTGACTACTTCAGTTTGTCCATCGGTTTGGGGTGACAAGTAGTACTAAAAGCAGTTTAGTCCCCAACTTAGCCCATAAACATCTCCAAAAGTGGCTAAGAAATTTAGTATCACGATCTGAAACAATAGTATTTGGCACACCATGCAAGCTTAATAATTTCACGAAAGAACAAATCAGCAACATTAACAAAGATCATCGCATTTATGACATGGTATAAAGTGTGCCATTTTCGAGAATCTATCCACGACAACAAATATGCTATCCTCCCTTCTTTGTTCTAGGTAAACCTAAAACAAAGTCCATAGATATATCCTCCCAAGGAACATTAGGTACAGCAAAGGCATATATAAACCATGAGGATTGAGTCGTGACTTAGCTTTTTGACATGTAGTGCAGCGAGCAATAAAACGCTCAACATCCCGCCTCATCTTTGGCCAAAAGAAATGTGTAGCAAGTACGCCCTCCGCCTTCTTCACGCCAAAGTGTCCCATTAGTCCTCCTCCATGCGCCTCCTGCAACAACAAAAGACGAACGGAGCTAGCTGGAATGCATAGCTTGTTAGCACGAACACAAATCCATCATTAACGACAAACTTGTTCCATGTTCTTCCTTCTTTACAATGCTGCAATACATCTTTAAAATCAGCATCATGCACATATTGATCTTTGATGGTCTCCAAACCAAATATTTTGAAGTCAAGTTGTGAAAGCATAGTATAGCGACGAGACAATGCATCGGCAATAACATTTTCTTTACCCTTCTTGTGTTTAATGACATAAGGAAAGTCTCAATGAATTCAACCCATTTAGCATGTCTACGATTCAGTTTAGCTTGACTTTTAATATGTTTCAAAGATTCATGATCGAATGTATAACAAATTCTTTGGGCCATAAATAATGTTGCCATGTTTCCAAAGTCCTAACAAGAGCATATAATTCTTTATCATAAGTATAATAATTCAGACAAGGCCCACTCAATTTTTCGAAAAGTATGCAATCG
>JAHHZJ010003555.1:0-22702 GCA_021437245.1 Aegilops speltoides
CATCGCGTTTTACGACACGGAGCCGCCGCCAAGCCCTAATCTCTCTCGGGAGGGCTGATCTGGAGTCCGTTCGGGGCTCTGGAGAGGGGGATTCTTTGCCGTCATCATCATCAACCATCCTCCATCACCAATTTCATGATGCTCACCGCCGTGTGAGAGTAATTCCATCGTAGGCTTGCTGGACGGTGATGGGTTGGATGAGATTTACCATGTAATCAAGTTAGTTTTGTTAGGGTTTGATCCCTAGTATCCACTATGTTCTGAGATTGATGTTGCTATGACTTTGCTATGCTTAATGCTTGTCACTAGGGCCCGAGTGCCATGATTGACGATCTGAACACATTATGTTTTCATGAATATATGTGTGTTCTTGATCCTATCTTGCAAGTCTATAGTCACCTATTATGTGTTATGATCCGACAATCCCGAAGTGACAATAATCGGGATACTTCTCGGTGATGACCATAGTTTGAGGAGTTCATGTATTCACTATGTGCTAATGCTTTGTTCCGGTTCTCTATTAAAAGGAGGCCTTAATATCCCTTAGTTTCCGTTAGGACCCCGCTGCCATGGGAGGGTAGGACAAAAGATGTCATGCAAGTTCTTTTCCATAAGCACGTATGATTATATACGGAATACATGCCTACATTACATTGATGAATTGGAGCTAGTTCCGTGTCACCCTATGTTATAGCTATTACATGAGGAATCGCATCTGGCATAATTATCCATCACTAATCCATTACCTACGAGCTTTTCACATATTGTTCTTCGCTTATTTACTTTTCCATTGCTACTGTTACAATCACTACAAAACCCAAAAACATTACTTTTGCTACCGTTACCTTTATTATCATACTACTTTGCTACTAAATACCTTGCTGCAGATATTAAGTTATCCAGGTGTGGTTGAATTGACAACTCAACTGATAATACTCAATAATATTCTTTGGCTCCCCTTGTGTCGAATCAATAAATTTGGGTTGAATACTTTACCCTCGAAAGCTGTTGCGATCCCCTACACTTGTGGGTTATCAAGACTAATTTCTGGTGCCGTTGCCGGGGAGCATAGCTCTATTTTCTGAGTCACTTGGGATTTATATCTGTTGATCACTATGAAGAACTTGAAAGACGCAAAAACTACGATCTATCCCTCAACTACGAGGGGAGGTAAGGAACTGCCATCTAGCTCTGCACTAGATTCTCCTTCTGTTTTGAGTAAGCTTGCGACACCTAAACCTGTTACTGCTATGAATTCTGATATGTCGCATGTTATTGATGATTCCACCTCCGCTATGCATGATACTTATGATGAAACTACTTCTGTGCATGATACTACTTTGCCATTAGGTGAATTTCTTGATGAACAACTTGCTAGAGTTAGGGGGAATGAAATTATTGAAGATGCTATTATTGATGATAGTGATGATGAAAATTCTCCCAATGATTATGAATTGCCTGTTGTTCCTAAGGGTTATTTTATGAATGAAGAAGCTGCTAGAGCTATCTTTGCTTGCAATGATAGATATGATCTTAAGAAATTATTAGCTAAATGGAAGCAGTAGTCTCTTAATGCTAGAATGAAACCTGACCCTGCTTTTGCTACTTCACCTATTTGTGTGACTGATAAGGATTATAAATTCTCTGTTGATCCTGAGATTATTACTTAGTTGAATCTGATCCTTTTTATGGCCTTGAATCTGAAACTGTTGTGGCACATCTTACCAAGTTGAATGATATAGCTACCCTGTTTACTCATGATGATAAATCTTGCTATTATTATATCCTTGAGATATTTACGATCTCGTTAAAGGGTGATGCTAAGACTTGGTATAATTCTCTTGCTCCTGGTTGTGTGTGTAGTCCCCAGGATATGATTTATTACTTCTCTGCTAAATATTTCCCTGCTCATAAGAAACAAGCTGCCTTGCGGGAATATATAATTTTGTGCAAATCAAATAAGAGAGTCTCCCACAAGCTTGGGGGAGGCTTCTCCGGTTACTTAATGCTTTGCCTGATCATCCTCTCAAGAAAAATGAAATACTTGATATCTTTTATAATGGACTAAACGATGCTTCCAAGGACTACTTGGATAGTTGTGCTGGTTGTGTTTTCAGGGGAAGAACAGTCGGCAAAGCTGTATTACTATTGAATAATATGTTGACTAATGAAAATAATTGGACACTTCCTGAGCCAATTCCTGAGGCAATTCCTGAACCAATCGAGCCAACTCCTGAGCCTATTCCTAAATCCACTCTGAAGAAGAGAGGTGTTTTATTTCTCAGTCCTGAAGATATGCAAGAGGCAAAGAAACCAATGAAAGAAAAAGGTATTAAAGCTGAAGATGTTAGGAATTTACCACCTATTGAAGAAATACATGGTCTTAATATACCGCTTGTTGAAGAACCACATTGTCTTGATAAGCCGACACAGGTAGTAAAGGTAAATTCTCTCTATAGATATGATAAAGTTGAAATACCCTCTACTAAATTTCATAGCCCATGCTTAGATGAATTTGATGATTTTATGGCTAGACAAGAAAATTTTAATGCCCATGTTGGTAGAGAGTTAAAGAATAATGCTTTCGAGGTAGGACGTGTGAGCGATAACATGGCTAGAGTTAAAGGTGAACTCAAACTCATTAGCAAATATACTTCTATGGTTGTTGCTCAAGCTGAGCAAGTACTTAAATCTCAAAATGATTTGCTTGATGAATTAAATAATAAAAATGACTTTGTTGTTAGAGTGGCTACTAGAACTGGTAGAATGACTCAGGAACCTTTGTATCTTGAAGGCCACCCTAAGAGAATCGAGCAAGATTCTTAGAGAAAAAATTTAGAGGCACCTAGTTCTTCTAAAAAGAAGAAAAAGAAAAAATGATAGAACTTTGCATGCTTCTAGTGAACCTAATGTAGACACACCTAAGAATACCAATGATACTTCTATTTCTGATGCTGAAAACTCAATCAGGTGATGAACATGAACCTACTGATAATGTTAATAATAATGTTTATGTTGATGCTCAACCTAGCAAAAACAATGATGTAGAGATTGAACCTGCTGCTGATCTTGATAACCCACGATCAAAGAATCAACGTTATGATAAGAGAGATCTTGTTGCTAGGAAGCACGGTAGAGAAAGAGAACCATGGGTTCAGAAACCCATGCCCTTTCCTCCTAAACCATCCAAGACAAAGGATGATGAGGATTTTGAGCGCTTTGCTGAAATGATTAGACCTATTTTCTTACGTATGCTCTTAACTGATATGCTCAAAGTAAATCCTTATGCTAAGTATATGAAGGATATCATTACAAATAAAAGAAAGATACCGGAAGCTGAAATTTCCACCATGCTTGCTAATTACACTTTTAAGGGTGGAACACCAAAGAAACTGGGAGATCCGGGTGTACCAACTATACCATGCTCCATTAAAAGAAATTACGTTAGAACTGCTTTATGTGATCTTGGCAAATGGCTGATAAATCAACTGCTATACCTGTCGGCATAAGTTGACACCTACTGAAATATCTACTAAAATAAGTTGATAACTACCGAAATATCTTTGCAAATGGCTGATAAATCAACTTCTATACTTGTCGGTATTTGTGAGGATGTGCCTGTTGTGGTTGCAAATGTCACTATCTTAACGGACTTTGTTATTCTTGATATTCCCGAGGATGATAGTATATCGATTATCCTTGGTAGACCTTTTCTTAATACTGCAGGGGCTGTTATTGATTGCAACAAAGGCAATGTCAATTTTCATGTTAATGGTAATGAGCATACGGTACATTTTCCGAGGAAACAATCTCAAGTCCATAGCATCAATTCTATTGGAAAAGTTCCATTTATCATTATTGGAGGTTTTGAATTTCCTCTCCCTACTGTCAAGAAAAAGTATGATATCCTTATTGTTGGGGATTTTCATATCCCCTTTGAGGTAACTTAGTGTTATTCAAATTTCTCCGGCCCGTGTTATTCGAATGAGTTTGTTAACAAGACTTGATCAACCTTGTTAGTGGATTCATTTTGATGATCATGAGATGGATGAAACAAGAAGGCACAACCTTCTGTACCCTCTTTTTACTTTCTGTTATTTAGAATAAATAAAGCAAAAATAGTTTTATCTGTCCATTTTCTGAATTATTCGTGTATTAAAAAATATCCCGAAAATAAAAGTGCTCCAAATGCCGTGCAAATTTAGTATGTTTTTTTATGGAATATTTGAGGATTTTAGGCACTAAAATCACTGCGGGAGGGGCAAGCACCAGGCCACGAGAGTATAGGGCGCGCCCACCCCACCTGGGCGCGTCCCCCTGTCTCGTGGGCCCTAGTGCCCCCCCCTCCACTTATGCCAGCACCCACACACTTCATCTTCTACCCAAAAAAATCCCCATCCAGCTCAAGCACGAGTTCTAGCTCATTTTGCTACGATTTTCGATCTCCTTGCTCAAAGCTCCATTCACAAAACTGCTTTGGGAGATTGTTCCTTGGTATGTGACTCCTCCATTGGTCCAATTAGTTTTTATTCTAGTGATTTATTCATTGCAAATTTTTGCTGCATAGGTGACCATGTTCTTGAGCTTGCATGTTAAATTTATGAGGTCCCAAGCAATTCTAATGCATGATATAGGCTCTAGGCACTTGTAGGAGTGGTTGCTACCAATCTTGTTTAGTTTTATTCACTTTTATTTTGAAGTTATTAAAATTTCAGAAATTTTTCAGAAAAAGAATTATGTCTAGGAGAATGTACTAAGGTGGTTCCTCGGTAAAGAAAGGACCCATAATTGCTATACGTGAGCAAGATGTTGAATTATTGAGGGACGCGGATGTACGAGCTTGTGAGTGGCCATCCAATGCTTTTATGGTCGAAGCAGGCTTCAAGGAGGAATTTGACGCGTATGTGCGTAATGCTGAGCTAGAGGACTTCTTACAAGATAAGTGTCCTCAGTATTATCAATTGACTGATTCCTTTGTGCGGAGGTTTAAATATAACTGTACGCGTAATTCTCCTAATGTCCTATTTGATATTTATGATACATCTTAGACCATGGACTTAGAGGATTTTACAGCTGCTTGCAAACTCCCGCAGTGGGGTAATATTAATGATCCTCACAAATCTGAATTTAGAGATTTCCTTGCTAGTATTACTACGGGAGAATCCAGGGACATAGCACAAGCTACCATAGGGAGCATTCATTTTCCTGCTATACATTATTTTGCTCTCTTCATTGTTAGATGCATTAACGATAAAGATGAAGCATGTCACATGTGTGTCCCTGATCTGTGTGCCCTCAAGAGTGTTGTGTTAGGATATAAAGGTTATAACTTGGGGGCAATAGTTGCATGTAGGTTGCAGAATAATAGTAGAAAGGGAGATTTATTTGGAGGAATTTATGCAACCAGTGTGGCTAATTATCTTGGTATAGCCCCATGAGAGGGAGATATGTTGATACCTCCTGTTTATTTGGATTATGAAGCTATGGCCAATCATCAATTTCTAAGGAGTAATGAACAATTCCTCCAATATCGACTAATCTATAACAGACGCAACGTCGTCCATGTTACTCTTCCTGCTCCCCACCTTTTCGATTATCAGGCAAAAGGAAGATATGTTGTCACCAGGGAGGAAGCAGCTGAACACGAGGAGAGCGGAGGCAGCTCACCAACATGCCACAGCTCAGGAGGTAGTTGCTGCTGCATCTCAGTACGACCCCAGCTACAACTACGGATATCAGCCAGCGGTCCTTGGTATTAGACCAACTTAGGCCAAAAGCCTAAGCTTGGGGGAGTACATATTTCTCATCGACTTTACATTCATGTTCACACACTAGTCATCGGTGCTCATACTCTTTCATTGTATTATCCATGTTAGTTTGAATTTCTTTTTCTAGTTTTCTTCTTGTGTGTTTGACAAACCTTAAGAAAAAACCAAAAAAATTAGTTAGTTTAATTTCCATGCTTGTAGTAGAAATTAAAATGAAAACCCAAAAATATTTCTCGTTCTTCTTCTTACTTGTTGGGAGCTTTCCCGTGTAAATAGTTTTCTTTTCTTTTCTTTCCTTTGGGGGTCGAGAAGACCATATTGAAAATGCTTAGTGGCTCTCATATGCATGATTGCTTATTTAACTTAGAGCCCATATTACATTGTCTTCTCTTTTGAGTTGAATGCTTGCAGATTCCAGCTTAGTCCAATGCACGTGCACTCTTATTATTGTACACATCGTTCGGTCGTGCAAGTGAAAGGCAATAATGACGATATATGATGGACTTATTGAGATGAGAAAAGCTGGTATGAACTCGACCTCTCTTGTTTTTCTAAATATGATGAGTTCATCGTTTCTGATTCAGCTTATTATGAAGTAAACATATTTGCAATGACATTTAGAGATTATAGTTGCTTGTGCCATGCTTGATTAGCTATGAGTTATAATGGTTTTACCTTGCGTGCCAACATGCTATTAGAATGATTATGATGTGGTATGATGGGATGATATCCTCCTTTGAATAAATTGAGTGACTCGACTTGGCACATGTTCACGCATGTAGCTGAAACAAATCAACATAGCCTTCATGATATTTATGTTCATGGTAGATTATATCCTACTCATGCTTGTACTTGGTGTAAATTAATTTTAATGCATGTTTATGATTGTTGTCGCTCTCTCAGTTGGTCGCACTACAAAAAAAATACACTTCCATGATGATACGTGTTTGTCACAGTAGGTCGCGTTTTTTTTCATGCATGTACATCCATGACAAATTTATGACAGAATCAAGATAGTCATACCTGTGCTGTCGTAGAAGTGTTCCATGACATTTCCAAAATTATCATCACGGAATGTCCACTTCCATGACGATAAATCGCGCGTCACAGAAGTGCTTTCGTCAAGGGTGACCGACACGTGGCATCCACCGTAACGGGACACCGTTAAGCTATCGGGTCAGGTTTTGGATCCGATAACCCGTTAACAGCCTCGACCAATGGGGATTTTCCACGTGTAAAATCATCATTGGCTGGAGGAAACACGTGTCGGCTCATCGTTGGGACAGATGTCATCCACTCATTGGACGGAAGGCGCCTATGATACGTCGACACGTGGCATGACCAATCAAGTTTAAATGGGCCGGCCCAACTAAAGGCCCACAAGATTTGGCGGCCCATAATGGGCCGGCCCAGTTAAAGGCCCACAAGATTTTGCGAACTATAATGGGCTGGCCCAGCTAAAGGCCCACAAGATTTCGCAGGCCATAATAGGCCGACGCAGGTAAAGGCCCACAAGATTTTTGTGTGCCATAATGGGCCGGCCCAGGTAAAGGCCCACAAAATTCTTGCGGATCATAATGGGCCAGCCCAGCTAAAGGCCCATGAGATTTTGCCGACATTAATGGGCCGGCCCAGCTGTAGGCCCACAAGATTTTGAGGACCCTAGTAGGCCGGCCCATTAACTGGCTGCCATGTTTTGGGCCAAATGCCGGCCCATAATTGATCCGGTCCATTAATGGCCTGCCATGTTCCGGGTCTAGTAATGGCCCATATAAGATTCGGCCCGTTAAAAGCCTCCCACTTTCTGGGCCAAATCACGCCTGAACAGTCCGCCCTTTAAGAGGCTTTGGGCTCAATTATGGCCCATATCGATTCGCCCGTTGATTTGGGCGCCACGCTTTTGGGCCCACTTGCTAAAGGCCCATTTAGTAATTCGCCCGATATTAGTTTCGGCCTGTTAAGGGCCCATTTAACATTTCGGCCCTATATTAATTTCGGCCCGTTAAAAGCCCGTCACATAGTTGGGCCTAACTACGGCCCGGTTTGCATCCGGCTTGCTCGCAGCCGATATCTGATTTGGCCAAACAAGGACCGAGACAACTTTGGCCTGTTAAAAGCCCGTGAATTGATTTGCACAATCATGGGCTGGGGTCCATTTCGGGATGCCGCCGGCCCGTGAGCTATTCGGCACGTTTCAGGCCCAGCCTATTTCTCAGCCTCCTAAAAGCCCATTGAGTTTTCTTGCCAAAAGAGGGTCGGGGGTTAATCGGCCTATTAAAGGCTCGAGTCTACCAGTGGGCTAGTTTGACAGGGCCCATGATGCGGATCATACATCGTGATTGCATGACGGCCCGATTATGTACCGTAATTTTACGGTTTGGCCGGTTTACTGCGAAGACAGGATATATATATATTGTAAAATAACTGCAGCATCGTGAATAAGAAAAAACCTAGATTATACAATAAAGAAATTACGACATATTAAATCCACTGGGCATCAAAGTTCGCCACTATGATAATAAAGCACAAGCAGACATCAAATTACATACACTGGGTATCAAAGATCGCCACAAGTGCAAATAAACACGCCGACAAAATAATATACAAAACCGGTAACACTTCAATAGAGTTCAAGAAAGGTTAGCCCTTCTGGGGAGCTGCAGCGCAAGCAGCTGAGCAAGATGATGAGACTGTGCTTGCTCAACACTTATATCTTCCTCACTCTGAAAGATAAACAAGCAGACAGATGACAGGTTTTGCACATAAAAGTATCAGTGCTGACAATTCATCACATTTCTTACAGACGAATAAAGTGACACAGTTTAAAATTGCATTAACACAATATGGTATTGTTCAGGTCAAGATATGGCAGGAATTGACATTGTGAAGGAGTTGGCAGCTTCACGACACCACTGGATTACAAATCAAGAACTCATAAGTATCAATGGTTAGTGTGCTGTCAATTTATCCCATTTCAGATTGGCAAATAAAGAGGTGGTTTAAATAATAGTAGAATGATATGACATTGTTCATAGTTAAGACAATGCAGAATATGACATTGTGCTGTAGTGGGTAGGTTCACCACACCACTGGATTACAGATGAAGAACAAAAGCATACATGCAGTGCAAAAGAAGATCACTTGCTCTGTATACTTTAATTTACATGGTATGAAGAAGGAACTTGGTTGTACAACTGAAAACTTAAATTGAGAAGGACAAACTTTTGTTTATGAACTACATAATAAACTTTAAACATGCAATTTGATGCAAACACCAAAAATAAACAGTTGTTGCAGTCATGCCTAACCAAATATACACAACAAATTTTGAAGGCTTGAGAAGGACAAACTTACATTACTGGTGAAGACATGCTCTATAAAGCCCTTGTCCATGCTGATGGGGGGGGGCAATTCAAGAAGTTTAGCACAGAATGTTCTTCATAAGCATTGCCTTTATTCTACATTTTGTTAAGAGTAAATATAGATGTGATAATATACGGAAAAATGGAGAATATTTAAGATAAGATGAAGAGTGATGCTACATAACCAAGTAGCTATAAATGTATGTGCAGCGATACAGGCAAAAGGCACATCCAAGAGCAATGCACAGCTAAACTTCTTCAGTACCAACCTTATGGTAAGAGTAAATATAGATCTGATGTGTAGAAAATAGAGGGCAAAGGAAAATAAGCTGCAGAGTGATGGTACATGAACAACTACCTATCAATATAAGTACACTGATAAAGGACAGATGTACTTACAAGAACAATGTAGAGCTAAAAAAATTCATTGGCATTGGATATATTCTACACTAATGTAACCATTCATACAGATCAGATAATTTGGGCGAACAATTGATAAGCAAGCTATCATGCATCTGCTGTCACATAATGAACCGGTATGTATGCAAGTGCAGTGATACAGACAACAGTACTAACAAGAGCAAAGCAGCAGGCAAGCATATTTGCGATATCCTGTCGTTCTTTTCAAACCGGAATTCTTCTTGAGCTGATTTCTGCAAAAAGATCTTTAAGGCACATGCGGAAAAGTAGAAGTTCAAATTGTCATGTGATTTCATAGACGATTACCTCATCCAGGAACGAGACCAGTGCATAACAAGGTTTTTCCATTCAATGTCTTCTAAATTTAGCACAGGAGACTTCACCGGAAATTCGTTTATAGACTTGCCATCAAAGTGTGATTTCCTCAGGTAACACCAATACTGCTGCAATGCTTCCTTGAAAAGCACAAGCAAGCTTTGCTCGTCATGACTATCTAGATTGACCCTCACCTAGTTACAACAATGTAATGTAAATCATTGATGTGTTCGATCAGCAGAAAACAGGAAAATAATAACCATGAATAATAGCACTTACACGTAAGTTGGACAGGAAGATGTGAAAATGGTGTTTGTCTTCACTATAATCTTCCCATGATGGGAATATATGCACGTAGTCCCTAACAACATTGAAAGCATTGTCTTTTAAACTAGGAATAAATGGAATGGGGTTCCAATCTGCAGGAATTGGCCGCCTCTGCAGTTGGGATAGGTCTTCGGCCGGTGGACTTGCTGTACTTTTTGCTGGAGTGGGATTTTTCTATGGTATGGCTGGTGCTATGGCAAATGAAATCGGTATACCTTTTGCTGGAGTGCAGGTCCTGTGTGGTGGGGATAGTGGTGTGACCAGTGAAGTATGGGTACAGTCTACTGGAGTCGGTCCTATGTTTTGTGTCACTGGTTGTACAACCAATATAAGTGGGGCGTTGTCTGATTTCTCCGGCACCACCATGTTTTTCAAGGACTTTGCTGGTGCTCCTTCAGGTTCAGCAATCACCCTCTTCCTTTTTGATGTCTGATGCACAAGAACAACATTTGAGTGGAAAAACATGGTATGACGACAGATGGAATATGTATTGATAATGGATGGGCATAGCATCTCGAGTTATATGATGAGTAAACTAAGCAGATGGTGGTGCAACAAAGTAGAAGAAATGCAAGACAACATATGCAAGATACGCACAATCAATAAAACCTTGCCAAATTAGAACAGGCACCTTGATGGGTGAACAAGACATGCCATCTGCCTTTGACTCCTTGAGGTTAGAATAGTCATTACAATGATATTCTAAACAAGAATCAACATGTGGGGAGCGTACGAGTTTCATTGCTTCCAAAATGGCACTCAATGCCTTGGTGCCAATTTTGTAAGTCATTGCAGTGTTCCACAATATTCTTCGATGCGGATTCTCGATATTCATTTGAATTGCGTATAATATCGAGAACCATGAAAACATAAATAGTTGTGAGATTATCTTTGTAATGCAGATGATATTCTAATATAGGGGCGCCCCTATAAACACTTATGTGCTATCACTCGATTTTGACGAGAGAGCTCATGTGTGCTGTAATATCGTGCGTGCATTTATATAATCCGCACAAGTACACAAAAAATAGGCTCGAAGTAAGGATAGTGGCGGATGATAGGTTCAAAATATCTTGTATAGATAGTTTATTGCCAAACCATGATAACAAGAGCACACAACAACTAGGCAGATCATAGTGTACATAACGAGGGTACACCATAACCACGATATATAAATCGGAAAGTGGAACGGCTTGAAAATACGGTGTTGTATTGCCGCTAGTAATTGAAAGCCTATCGATCACGTCTGAGGCCAGCACTATCAAACATGGTAAAGAAGAGCAAGCAGATTTTGGATAATAAAATGTTGGTTGCGCGGTGCCCACATGATGAACAGAGCGCATTAAGAATGCAACTCCCGGCTGTCTCTCAACCATTTCAGCGGTTGGATGAAGATCCTCGTCTCCTAACCCTTCTTCTTCCTCGTCTATGATTCTTCCCATCTGAGAACACCGCTTGCAGCCGGCGGACCACCGCCCCCACCGCATGTGTTCCTCCGCCACCCCACCCCCACCAGCGTCGAGTTTTTTCATTCGGTGAGGCCCCACAACCACCCGAGCCCTTGGATCGCACCGCGAACTCCGCGAGCTCAAAAATCGATGACCCAATTTTGAAATTTAGTCTCTGTGATTTAACTAGTGTGGAATATAAAGGGAAAACCATAAGCATTGGGAGTATAGTGTTGAGCGTGCCATGGCGGATCTGAAGGTGCAAACCGACAAAGGCAACCGCAACCAAGACAAGAAATCGAGTAAAGCGGTGGCGATCTATTTTCTTGCTGCGATAAATAAGTTGAGCAGAATCTGAAGAGTACCGCCTCAGTGCGGCACCGTGTCTGATCTGGTGAGAATTTGACGGTGCTGCGGTAGCGATGGCTGTTGGCGGCGTGGAAGCAGATCTAGGAGGGTAGACGGTGGCGGCGGGGCGTGGTGGACGAGACGGTCGTAGGAGCGGCGTCGGCAAGGTGGACGACGGCGGGGATGAAGCGATAGGACGGGATGCAAGGATCCTGGTCCGAAGGCGTGGATGAGAGAGGTCGATCTCTTGTAATGGACGGCGGTGTCAGGGTATCAGCTCCGGCATGGTGGAGGAGGACGGCGGTGGATGGGGTGGCGGACGGTGACGAACGGAGGAGGGTGGGGTGGATTGGTGTTTTGGCGCCCATGGAGTACGAATGGGGAAAAGGGAGGTAGAGAGGAAGGGGGGAACCATGTAGTCAGGGCGCGCTTGTCTCAAATGTGAGGAAATTTACAAACTTAGCCCCCGTATCAAATTTCTACTACATCACAGCAACATTAGTCGGTTGGGGATAGGACGGTAATCTCGCATACACGGAATATTTGCCGACGAGAGTTTGTTTTTGGCGCCCACCATGTATGTATATGAATCGGGGGGGGAGTCGATTTCGGCCGAGGGCACACTGTGTTTTGGTGCCCACCGTGTATGAATCCGGGTGAGAGGCGGTTACATCACGTTTGGGTGAAATTACAAACCTACCCCTATCGAAACCTATAGAAATCCAGCAGATAGGCTTTCCGCGGCAGGGATACGCAGTAGTGATTTCCATCTCGCAGATTTTGGTTTGGTGATTCTTGTGACTTTCCCGCTTCGTTCAAATTTTGCACGATTGCATCGTTTCGTGCCAACTCAATTGAATCCCGTTTGTATTCTACTATTTTTTTCGGGCGGGATCCATTTTCAATTGGAATTACATTCTATATACATCGTTTTTTTACATATATACTTTCAAAAGCACAACACCATTTATACATAAATATGGTTTACAAATGGCATGATCTCAGATTCATAAGGTTGTATCCATCAATTTGGATTTTCAAATATTTGAAATCACTTTATGTTGAAATCCAATGTACGCATTCCTTGCTAACTGTCTCCAATTAATGTGTGTTTCATGCGGGTTTTTTTAACTTCTCAAACATATATAATGTGTTTCACACATGCAACATATAGTGTAATCCCGTTTAGACACTAATTGCATAGAAACCATGCATTGTTTGTAATTGAAGAATCTATGGATCACCAATATTGATAAACTATATAACATTACACGTGTGCCCAAATTCAAATGAATATGCATGTTTGATACACCAATTTGCGTTATGATATTATCGACGTCGTGATCTCCAGTTTAAATATTTGAATCCCCTTTAATCCAGATATTCATCTCATATAGCTATCACTCATGCTTATATAGGATTATCTCTCTGGACCTATACGCGTTCATCGTCTCTCAGGCATCTCTCGTGCTACCTGTATGTCGACAATGATCTTTTATCTTCGTAACACACTGACGATACTCTCTCCATCGACCTTCATCACTCTATCTCTCTCTCTAAGTATATCTCGCTCCTTGCTATGTGTCTCTAGCTATGATTCTCCATGTGGAATCTCTTTCTCTCACACAAACACAAAACTTTGTCTCCCGGGGTCCTCTCAACTATTCCCATGTGTGCCACTCGCACACCCCTCATACAGAGATGTCTTTCACTCCTTAGATATGAGAACCTACGACTCTTCCTCTTCAATATCTCTTTCTCACACACAAACACAAACTCTGTCTCCCAGGGTCTCATATTTCTCCATTGTTCTCTTGTATGTCGCTCAAAGACACCCTCTCTCCCTAGAGATATCTTGCGTTCCCTCATATGTCTCTCTAGCTATCACTCTTGTTGTGAAATATCTTTCTCTCTCGCAGACACAAAACTCCGTCTCTCTGGATCTCATTTCTCTTTGTTTGTATGTGACTCACATGCACCCTCTCTCTATCTCTCTCTCACACACACACATATAACCCAGCCTTCTGATCCACTCGACTCCTATCTCTAGCGCACACTAGCTAGCATCTTTATCTTTCTATTTATCTGTTTCTCCATCAACCTTCTTTCTCGCCCTCACTCTTGATTCCTATCACGCACACTACATATGTTTCTCTCGATCATGCGCGCGCGCACACACACACATCCTACGTATACATGTATACCTCTCACACATGCACGTTCAAGGTCTCTATGTCTCCATACGTAATTAATTACCCTCAATCCTAACGCCACATCGAATCGTTCTCCTCTTTTGTGCACATAACTTCCGCCTGGATGGGCAAAACACACACTCACACTTAACAATCTCCTTCTGGCTACCCCCCCCCCACCCCGTGCGCCTCTCACTCTTCCCCTATATATCCCCGAAACCAATAAGACCATCCCTTTGTTTAATTCCCGCCTACATGCACCATCGATATATAGTAGTCTTCCGTGGTGTCTCTCGAACAAACACGTTCTCTCGATGTCGACTCTCATCGCTGCGACGCACCTTCTCTTCCCTCCCACGGGCATTTTCTCTCTCGCACCCCATCGTTGGTGGACTCTGCCATACACATCACCTCTCTATGATGAAGCCATGCACACTTAAATTACATCCGCCATAGAGGACCCCGGGACACACACACACACACACGCGCGCGCGCGCGCACACACACACGCACGCACGCACCCCGCCACACACACACACACACTAAGACTCCATCTCTCTCTCTCTCTCTCACACACACACACACACACACAAACACACACACACACACGCATCCCCCGACACACTTAGACTCCATCTCTCTCTCTCTCTCACACACACACACAAACTAAGACTCCATCTCTCTCTCCTCTTTCTCTCTCTCTCACTCTCTCTCTCTCTCTCTCACACACACACACACCACACACACTAAGACTCCATCTCACACACACATGCTCTAGGCGGAGCATTTGTTCCTACCACCCTTCATCCAACCTTACCCGTATGATAAACAATCACCTTTATTTACTTGCATAACATGGACAGATTCCACTTTACTTTAGTAGTCAACAAACTTATCATCTGTATACCCTTATAAAAAACGAGCTGGCGATGATGGTGTGCCTGCCATCTTGTAATACAAACCGTATGATGTATATCTGACGGATAGGAAGCAAACTATGATAATTTTACAAAAGATACCGCACCTCTCTCCACATCATTATCTCCCGCAACCTCATTGCTCAGCAATTAAAAAACGAATAAGTCTCTGGAACAATCTAGCATGCATGGTGGCTGCTTTGCCGCTTGGCGCAAATCCATCCCATGCCTCCGCCCATTCCGACCACCAATCACCACCACGCTCCACTCCTCCTCGCCTTATCTCTCATCTTTCATTTTTTCGATCACATTCTCAAGATACCAGTTTTCCGATAAAATTCTCGAGATATCATTAGTTTTTACACATGGGATTACTCCTGCATGGGTCAATCACAACAGGTGTTTTGTAAAAAAATGCATATTGATGTTTCGTGCAATGCATGAGAATCTTTCTTGTAATTATATAATGCAAATCACGAGCAGGAAGTGACATTTTTTTGACACAACCACGTTAACATGGCCACGTAAATCACGAGCAGGAGGGAGAAGGGAAACGGGCTATGGAGTAATGTTTTTTACCACAATTTCTTAGGAAACTCAGTGCAATAATTGAGTAGTTTGCAAACTACCATTACTACTACACCTGAAATGGTTCAAAACCTATACTCCCTTGCTAGCGCACGCTTCCCGCGTGAAAGGGTCAGCGTCGCCTGGAGCGTCAGTGCCGCATTAATGCCCGGCCAGAGCGGAGGCGACCTCTCACTGGCGCCGGCTTTGAAGTGGCGCGACGGCCGAGAGAGCGCCGCTTCCCGGTGCACGCGACTGCTTCGCGTCGAGACTGGCCATAGGCCCTGTTTGGATCCATGGGTTAGAGTTAGTTTGAGCTAGTTGGGGGCTCAAATATCCCTAAAGTATCCAAGCATGAGGGTTTAAATTGAAGCAAGTTGCACCGAACCCACTGAGAGAGTCCTGGACTAGGGGGTGTCCGGACAGCCGGACTATCATCGTCCGCCGGACTCCAAGACTACGAAGATACAAGATTGAAGACTCCGTCCCGTGTCCGGATGGGACTTTCCTTGGCGTGGAAGGCAAGCTTGGCGTCACGGATATGTAGATCTCCTACCATTGTAACCGACTCATGTAACCCTAGCCTCCTCCGGTGTCTATATAAACCGGAGGGCTTTAGTCCGTGAGGACACAACATACATTACAACAATCATACCATAGGCTAGATTTAGGGTTTAGCCTCCTTGATCTCTTGGTAGATCCACTCTTGTACTACCCATATCATCAATATTAATCAAGCGGGGCGAGGGTTTTACCTCCATCGAGAGGGCCCGAACCAGGTAAAACATCGTGTCCCTCGTCTCCTGTTACCACCCGCCTAGACGCACAGATTCGGGACCCCCTACTCGAGATCCGCCGGTTTTGACATCGACATTGGTGCTTTCATTGAGAGTTCCTCGTGTCGCCACCGATAGGCTTGATGGCATCTTCAACCAACAACGCTGTCGGTGAGACTTTTCTCCCGGACAGATCTTCAGATTCGGCGGCTTCAAGACTACGGGCTAATTCGCAGCCATCTGGAGCAGATCGAAGCTACGCCCCGCCGTCAGTCGATTCGAAGCCCTAAACTTCACGGCCGATGTCGCGGAGACTTGATCTTCGACGGACTCAAGCCGCAGCCGGCGTGCCGCACCGTGGCGATGGGCATGATCTAGCTCTGCCGCGAAACGGTGCCTTGGTGGCGCGACATGAATCCACTTCGCCATCGTCCGGGCCGATCACCCAGATCGAGGATCGGTGGATAGACGCCTCGGGGCGGCTTCCACGGAGATGGAGCCAAACATTAATCTTGTCCCCCGCGAAACTCGTGATTCCGAGGTGCCGGACTCCTTGCCGGACTTCGAACCTCCCACGCCCCTACCAATCGATTCGGATCGGGCGCCGGTTATAGAATTCATTGCCGCGGACATCTTCCAACACTCGCCCTTTGGCGACATCCTAAATTCGCTAAAGCACCTCTCGTTATCGGGAGAGTCCTGGCCGGACTATGGCCAGGTTGGTTGGGGTACGGACGACGAAGAAATTCAGAGCCCACCCACCACCCACTTTGTAGCCACTATCGACGATCTAACCGACATGCTAGACCATGACTCCGAAGACATCGACGGAATAGACGACGATGCCGGAGACGAACAAGAAACAGAGCCTATAAGGCACGGGAGGACCACCTCGTCATATGACATATACATGGTGGATACCCCAAAGGAGAGCGATAACGAGGACCAACGGGCGCGGCGAAGATAACCCCGCTGATAAACAACCAAAACAGCGACGCAGACGCGCCCTAAGTCCCGCCGACGACAACAACGCCCTGTGGAGCCCGTAATACAGCAGGGCTCACAAGTGGACGACGAACATGCAGATAAGCAATCGTCCGAACATGACGAGTCAGATAATCAGTCCAGGCCCGGCGAAAACGACAGTCCGGACGACCTCATGCTGGACACACCGCCGGAGAGCAAAAACCTTCGGAAAAGACTCGTCAACACTGCAAGAAGCCTGAAGAAGGAAAAGCGGAAGCTCAAAACAGCGGAAGACACACTCAGAATGAGATGGAGCAAAGTGCTCAAAACCGCAGATAAATACGGCAATGGCCACCAATCAAAGAGCTACCCGAAGCGTAAGCTGCTATTAGAATTTGACGAGGAGGCCATAGAGCCTCCACCGTCAAAAAATAAAGAGGCTGCCTGGTTGGATAGACGGCCAGATGATAGGCCAAATTCTGAAAGCGGCGCCGCACATAAACCAACTAATGAACTCGGAAAGACGGATGGCCCAGCCAGTCCATCTACGGCCAAAGAACAAGGCCCCAGAAGCAAGGCAACACGTCAAGTGTTCAAAATAGCGGCACACCCAAATACAGGGCGCCAGACACCCACTATGTTTCACCAATGAGGTGCTGGACCATGAATTCCCAGCAGGATTTAAAGCCATAAACATAGAGGCCTACGATGGAACAACAGACCGGAGTGCGGATAGAAGATTATATATGCATATACACATGGCGAGGAGACGATCTCCACGCCATAAAATACCTACCCTCAAGCTCAAAGGGCGGCCCGTCATTGGCTTAAAAGCCTCCCGTAAAACTTGTTGGAAGTTGGGAAGAGCTCGAGGACGCGTTTAGAGCAAATTTTCAAGGACTTATGTCCGCCCTCCGGATCTGAGATGATCTAAGTCATATAACTCAACAGCCGGAGAGTCGGTGTGAAATTCGGAACAGGTTTCTCACCAAAAGAACCAAATAGTCGACTGTCCGGACGCCGAAGCCTTAGCAGCTTTTAAACACAATGTCCGAGACGAATGGCTTGCCAGGCACCTCGGCCAAGAGAAACCGAGGACAATGTCCGCACTAACAAGCCTCATGACCCGCTTCTGTGCGGGAGAGGATAGCTAGCTAGCAAGATGCAGCACCAACGACCCAAGTACATCCGAGATAAGAGATGGAAATGGGAAATCACGGCGCAGAAAAGAGCAGCGCCGGAATAAAGAGAAAAGCCCAAAGAGCACGACAGTTAACGCCGGATTCAAAAGCTCGCGGCCAAACAACAAAACACCGCCTCTTAAGGATGACAGCGATGAGTTGTCCAACTTAAACAAGATTTTGGGTCGGATATGTCAAATCCACAATACCCCCGGAAGGCCTGCAAATCACACCCACAGGGATTGTTGGGTTTTTAAACAGTCCGGCCGACTAAACGCCGAACACAAGGGGCTCGACGCGTCAAGCGAAGAAGATAAACCCCACCAGCAGAGCACTAGAAAACAAAAGACTTTCCCACAAGAGGTCAAAGCAGTAAACTCACTTCATGTGATAATACGGAAAAATAGTGCGGCACTTCCTAAAAAGAGCCTCGCACGGTCCAACCCAGCAGACCATAGAGATTGGATATCAAAACCAATCACTTTCGACCACCTGGACTATTCTAGAAGCGTTCGAAGCGCGGGATGGACTGCCCTGATATTGAATCCCATAATCGACGGATTACAATTTACTAAAGTCCTAATGGACGGAGGCAGCGACTTAAACCTGCTGTATTCAAACACAATCCGCAAGATGGCGATAGACCCTACCAAAATTCGACACAGCCGCACTCCCTTCAAAGGAGTGACGCCAGGCCCTTATGCCAAGTGCACAGGCTCCCTATTACTAGAAGTCGTGTTCGGATCACCGAACAATTTTTGGCGCGAAAAACTAAGTTTTCATATCGTTCCATTTAAAAGTGAATATCAAGCACTCTTGGGATGAAAGGCTTTCGTCCGTTTTAACGCCATACCGCATTACGCGTCTCTTACACTCAAGATGCCCGGTCCTCGAGGCATCATTTCAGTGCGAGGGTCACCTGAAGACCTCGGACACGGATAGACGAGTCCGGCATTGGTTGGCTAGGGGCTCCCTAGCCGCACAACCCTTGACACGGGGTCGCGCGCACAAAGAATCGCGAGTTCATACGAATCCCGCTTTACTTATTTATGTTTCTTCTTCTCCCTTTTTTCGCACGAATTGTTTCCAAACTAAGTGTTCCTCTCTTTTTACAGATGAACAACGTGCATACCCGTCCAGGATAACGGCACAACAGAGACACAGGCGCAGACGTGCAGTAGGGACCCGTTGCGAGGATTCTTTTCAGATTAAGACCCTGCGTAAACCTTTTTTACTGTCTCTTGTTGTTATTCTCCCTTGGTTTCTTCCTACAACCAAAGCGGAGCCTGACGTTTTGGCATTGGCCGCGTCAGAAGACCATGCCCGTACTTGGACACTAGGGGCTTAGGGCATTATTCTGCCCATTATCATAAAGACCGAACACCTTAGGGAGTGTTCGGCGTCTCGAGTTAGGCATTATATGCATCAGCTCCGAATCATGTCTTTGGTCAAATGTTGGGTTTGCCCGGCTCCTGTGTTTTGCTGCCTTACGTTCCGTATCATCGGCTAACGCGCACCGGAGAACTCTGCGATTGTGCCCCGGTTAATTTGGCGAGCACCTCGATGAAAGCCGAAACCGACTATCATGATATAGCGAGACTGGTCAACCACTCGATCGACTACCGGAATGTTTAGAATTCCCGCTTTGATGAAGGACCGTTTCGGTCAGCACACACGCCCAAGAATCGGAGAAGTCACGGTGCCCGGGGGCTATATCGTAGCCCCACCCTCGAACTCCAATGGCTAAGTGAAAGTGATAAAGCATTATAGTCCGGATTGCCTCGTTTGCTACGCTACCACCTCCTAAACAGGACCGAGACGTCGGATTAAGTGTGAACACGCGCTATTTTTGCGAACACCCCCGCACCTTGTGCGTGGGGGCTGAAGCCGAAGACTGCAATCTTTCAGGTTATACAAATGTATACGAAAACGGCCGCTCAGGAGCAGTTTTACCACTTGGGACGCACAAGTACAAAAAGCAGTTATAATCATTGTTTTACAAGCTAAAACGTTCATTTGAACGTGACATTTTTTGAGCACTGCGACTCTATTACACGAGCACCACGCATAACTTCCCCGAAATAGTGCTCGGCGGGGAGCCGGCTTTCATCCGAACCCTGGGCGGCAACAGCGGTGGCATCCATCTCTGTCCAATGCGCCTTTGCACGGGCAAGTGCCATCCGCGCGCCTTCGATGCAGGCCGGCCGCTTCATCTCCTTGATATGCGGCACCGCTCCAAGGAATTGATGCAGTAAGCCGAAGTAGCTCGTCGCCTTGGGCCTCTCTAGCCACACATGAGCCACAATGTCAGTCATGGCAAGTCCGGATAATCTATTTAGCTCGGCCCATTCGGCCAACCGGTCGGTCAACGGAAGTGAGCGATCCGGACTATGGAATTGAGACCAGAATAGCTCTTCCGTCTTGTGATCCTTCTGGCTCCGGAAGTGCTCAACGGCATCTGCCGCACTTGCCGCTAAGTCCATATACGGATCCTCCGGAATCCACAGCCGATCAAATTGAGCATACTTTTGATCCATAAACCGGCGACGCAGCAGATAAGGCTTGCCAGCCACGATATCTCCGGCCTGGCGCAGCTCCTCCCTCATGGCCCGCATTGCAGAGCGGGCATCCTTGGCCTTGGCGGTGGCCTTCTTCAGGTCTTCCCGCTCCGATAAGTGCTCCTTTTCAAGAGCCTCATTGCGGTCGGCAGCATCTTTAACTTTTACGGCCAATTCGGCCACCTCTTCCCTGCTTAGGCAGTGAGCAGCCCTTTCGGCTTTCCACTCCTCGGCCGCCCTTGAGGCAGCCGCGTCACTCCTTCAGGCTTGCTCCTTAGCTTGAGCAAGTTCGGACCGAAGGCTCTCCACAGCAGCAGCACCGTCTGTATTACATCGTATAATTTATCAGAGGAGGGCTTTGACCCCATCAATAAAGCGACCGTGGAGAACTCATTTACCTTGCGACTCGTCAAGTCGCCGGTTGACAAGTGCGATGTCCGCATCCGCCGCGTCAAGTTGCCGCATTAACTCGGCAACCCCACTAGTCCGGCTAGCCCTCGGACTATCCGCCACCTACATAGGAACGACGACATTCATTACTTGCGATTTCGATCCTCGGCACGCTGTCGTCTTCGACAACCTACCGAGTCTCAGGGGCTACTATCTATACAGAGCACACTTTTATGTGCAAAACTGTCAAAAATAGAAGGTGCGTCATTTTCGCGCACCTCGAATCCCGCCAGCAAACTCATAGCGGCGTTACGCAATCCGCTCTCGGCGGACGAAATCCTTCCAATCACCATGTGCATCAACGCACGATGATCTTCTGAGATGGACACCCTCTCAAGCAGATTCTTCAGACTAGCGGGCGCCAAACTCTCCGGCCCCTCCGGACTCGGGGATACCCTCCGTGACGATACTTCAGGCTCGTCTGCCTTATCTGATGGCGCGGCAGACGGGGGCGTTTCGCTCTCCATCATCTCCGGAAAGAGGTCCCCCGAAGACGAACTCATCTGCGAAGGCTGCAAATCCGAACTGCAAAATAAAAATTTCGGTCAGCCACAGAAGCACAAATGGAGGTATTTTCTTACTAATGAAATTCCCTTTTCATACTCACGGCTCGCTGGAGGGCTGATTCTTTGGCGATGATCGTGCGTCCGGATTCTCCCCGGACGCCGGACCCCCCGGGGAAGATCTCTTCCCCCGTTTAGGGGTTTTGGCCTCCGGATCTTCGGAGGCGGTCCTCTTCTCCCCCTGGAAGGAGGGGTTCTTGATTCCCCCCTCTTCAGACGCCCCTTTGGGCGAAATATTAGCTCCTCTATTTTCCCCTTCGCTCCCTTCTGTGGGCGCGACCTCCAATATTCTGACCAGCACGGGCTCTAGTGCGGTCTCTGGGACGGGGGCCGGACACCTTGTCAGCCTTGATCGCGCCACCCACTCCTGTGAAGAGTAATGGGTCAGGAGGCGAACTCTAGAAAGGCAGGTAAACAGAATGTCCGAACTCTAAATTATTTACCTGAGTATCCGGGCGATTGCGGCTTAGGCCTGCGTCCTCGGCTAATTCCGGACACGCCACCTGCGGTCCGAAGAACAACTTGTACATCTCCACGGGTGTCG
>JAHHZJ010003556.1:0-41679 GCA_021437245.1 Aegilops speltoides
ATAATCATGGCAACACACGGACTGTTGTAACCATGGGCCTCCTGCAGGCCGTAGGATCCGTGGGCCTTCTACGGGCCATAAGATCCATGGGCCTTCTATGGGCCATAGGATCCATGGACTTTCTACGGGCCGCATGATCCATGGGCCTTCTACGGGCCGTAGGATCCATTGGTCTTCTACGGACGTATGATCCATGGGCCTTCTACGGGGCGTATAATCATTTCGCAAAACATGGGCCGTACTATTCGTGGACCATAATGGACCGTTAATAGGCCACATTTGATAACGCTATGAAAACAGCCAACTCGTTAATGAGCCAAAAATGGGACGAATTTAACCATGGGATGAATTTGGCCTAAGCAGGCTGAGCCGAATAACATCTTGTAACTAACGAATTCTAGAAATGAGCCCTTATAAGGCCGATAGTTAACACAGTGAAACAATTGTAGCGGAATAATGGGCCGTCAATGGGTATAAGCGATACACTATTCATTATGGGCGATTTCATCTCGGGCCTTTAATGGGCGAGAGTTACAAAGGCCTCATATGGGCGAAAAGACATCATGGGCCATACATGGGACCGAAGTTACAATGGGCTGGAATCATATTGGGCGGCCCGGATGAAAGTCTTGGGCTTAATTCCGATGGTCAGTAACGGCTCGGGAGTTAGCGGGCCATAAATGGGCTATATCTGAACTGGTCGTTAACGAGCTTTCCATCGGCTGGCCCGTTACCTTTTGACCAAGTCAAGCGGGCGGCCTTTTACGGAATGGGCCTATGTTGGGCCGTGCCACTGTCGGACGTGTCGAGGCGCCTCTGTCCAATGAGTGGATGACATCTGTCCCCAGCGGTGAGCCAACACGTGTTTCCTCGGCCAATGAGAATTTTACATGGAAAATCCCCATTGGTCGAGGCTGATAACAGGTTATCGGATCCAAAACCGGACCCGATAAGCCACTGCGTCCCATTACGGTGGATGCCACATGGCGATCACCCTTGGCTTAAAGCACCTCTATGACACAAGATTTATCATCATGGAAGTGTACACTTCCGTGATGATAATTTTGGTAATGTCATGGAACACTTCTACGACATCACAGGTATGACTATCTTGATTCTGTCATAAAATCATTATGGATGTACATGCATGTAATGACGCGACCTCTTGTGACAAACCACATTATCATCACGGAAGTGTATTCTTTTGTAGTGCCAATTTCAAAAAAATTCCTATGATCACACAAGATCTATCTAGGAGATGCATAGTAACGAGAAGGGGAGAGTGTGTCCACGTACCCTCGTAGACCTAAAGCGAAAGCGTTAGGTTAACGCGGTTGATGTAGTCGAACATCTTCACGATCCAACCAATCCAAGTACCGAACATATGGCACCTCCGTCTTCAGCACACATTTAGCTCAATGACGTCCCTCGAACTCTTGATACAGTAGAGGGTCGAGGTAGAGTTTCGTCAGCACGACGGCGTGGTGATGGTGTTGGTGATGTGATACGCGCAGGGCTTCGCCTAAGCACTATGATGCTATGACCAGAGGAGTAAACTGTGGAGGGGGGCACTACACACGGCTAAGAGAACAATTGATGTGCCTTTGGGGTGCCTCTTGCCCACGTATATAAAGGAGGGGGAGAGGGGCCGGACGCCAGGAGAGAGCACCATGGGGGGTCCTGTGTGGATTTGTCACGGCGGATGTCCTAGCGAAAGGACTTAGTCGTGGAGCCATCGCTCGGAGTTTACTTGAAGGGGTTAAAGTGGACACAAAGACACAAGGGTTTTATACTAGTTGGCCCTTGATGAAGGTAAAAGCCTACGTCTAGTTGTGATGGAATTGATGTGGTCTCAATGGCTAGGAGCAAACAAGCCGCCTAGGCTCGAGTTGTGGTTATCGTCCTTGAACCGTGGCCGGTCGCCCCTTATATACACGGGTGGCGCTTGTCGGTTCATAGAGTCCCAACCGTTCATACTCGTATCCGGTTGGTATCTCTCTATTCTAACTTACAATACAAGTTATACATCAGGCGGTTTACGGCTACAAGTTCTAAACCGACTACGGGCCTTGGGCCTTTTTTGCTATATACCACTAATGAAGTTAACCCGGCTCGGTGGCGGTTTACACCTAGTGGTAATATCCCCAACATTAGGCCCCAGATTGATTTGAACTGGTTCATGACAATCCTTCACAAAACTTGTATCTTGGACATCTTCTAGTGATTGATAAACCGCCGTGTCGTCACCACTTCTGGTTACTGTAAACCGGCATGACGTCATCCTGTAATTTTATCATTTATAACGCCTTCTTTAAACGGCAGTTCCTAGATCCGTGCGCTTGACCTAGCTCCGTTGCTGTATAAATAGGACCGAAGGGTCATTTCTTTCTTTTCCCTTCGTCCTCTCTCCTTCGTCTTCCTCGCGCCGCTGGTCTTGGAGCTCCGCCATCGTCGTCGACTTCTGCCTTGTCCTAGGCCGCTGCATCAACCTGATCGTACCAGAGCATTGCGGCCTCTTTCCGCGTCTTCTCCGTTCCCGGTAAGCGTCCTCCCCTTCTTGACCTAGATCTGTTCTTTAGGGTTCCAGTTCCGTGCTGTGTTCTTCGTATGTTCATATCTGTTATTTTGATTTTGAATGAATCCATGAACCTGTGCTGCTTTTAATAGTGATCCTTGCGCATCCGCTGTAGTCTCTCATCTAAGCCCACAGATCTTCCGCATATCCCTGCTCCATAGTTCACTTCTGTTTCTGCTTTACTTCTCGAAACATTTTCTGTTTTCTGTAAACTTCGCGTTTGATCCGCAGCCGTAATATGATCTTGCGAAACTTGTTTCTATATACTTAGTTATTCACAGCTTCAATCACTTCCAATCCTTAGGTCAGGCGGTTTAACTTACCAGAAAATAACCGCTAAACCGGTATATATATCATTAGTCCCCTTGTTGAACCGCCAAAATCCATATGACCTGACATCACGAGAAACGGTTTATAAATGCTGCCTCCGGTTTATCGTAGTTTAGATCAACACCTTGTACCAAGCATGCTTCTGAACCGGATCCACTATTTCTTTTAGATCTTACCATGGCCAAGCAAGTGTATGAATGCAACTGGGTTCCTTCGCGCGTCACCGAATCACAGCTGGATGATCTAGTCTCGATTGGCGCTTTAGATGATAAAGATACAATCCACTGGAGGGTCCCTGGAGATGAATGCCCTCCTACACCTCAGGAAGGAGAAGTTGTGGTCTTCGCAGATCACCTGGCCCGGGGCTTCAAACCGCCCGGTTCTAAATTTTACCGGGACGTGTTAGCCAATTTTCAGCTCCGTCCCCAGGACATTGGTCCCAACTCCGTCACCAATTTATGCCACTTTCAAGTACTATCTGAAGTATATCTTCAAGAGGAACCTTCTGTTGAACTATTTAGAGACCTCTTCCATCTAAACCGTCGCACTGAATTCACTGATGGCCCCAATACTGAATTGGGTGGCATGGCTATTCAAAAGAGGAAGGAGATCACCTATCCCCATGTCAAACTCCATACTCACCCCAAGGAGTGGAATGCGACTTGGTTTTATTGCAAAGATACTTCTCCTGAGGATGAAAATCCCTTACCTGGCTTTCGTCCAGAGCGGCTGAGCAACACCCATCCGTTTCCACAAAGATTGAGCGCCAAAGATAGAAGCAAATATGCCCGCAAGCTGTCCAAGCTCGAGCTTTTATGGCTAACGGTTTAACGGGAATAGACCTTGCACGCTGCTGGTTATCATGGGGCATCTTGCCTCTGAGCGGCGCTCGGTTTGATGTGCGATATCTTGATAGTGTCGACGACCCTCCGACACACAAACTCCAACTCTTTGATGATGAAGTTCTGAGACTTCGGTAAAGAAGATCTTTGAATGAGCCGGAGCATCTCTGTGCTCAAACCGGTCTACCTCCTTACTGCACCACCAACAAACCGCCTGCGGTAAGTTTCTAGTTGTTCCATCATTAAACCTGTTACTGCTTCATGTGTCTAACATTTAATTATTTCTGATCCAGGGTGATAATCCGTTTTGGAGCAAGAAACTTTCACAAGATAAAGCGGAGAAAGCAGGGCGGCCAACCTGGCCCAAGACCAAAGTTGTCAAGAAACCAGCTCATAAGAGAAAGACCACTGCTTCATCTGACCCAGCCATTGACGATGATGTGGGTAATCTGGATCTTGAGATAGAACTTGATTCTCTTGGCTTGCGTTTTACACGCTTTATTGATGATGATGCTTGTCAGGACGACGCTGAGGCCAGCAATGCAGGATTCGCTGAGGTAACTATTCTCTCTTCCGATTCGGCAAATTTGCCTTTGCCAAAATTTCGCCAGGCAAACCGGAAAGTTAATTTTTCTCACCCTCTTGCTTATTTGGATCCCAAATTTCTTATGAAAGCCTTGCAACATGAAGCTTCGCCGCACAACCCGCACGATGGTCGGGTAGTTACCTCTGCGGTTTACCAAACAACCCGTTGAAAGCGCCGCTCGAGGTCTCCGACCTTTTATTGCTTTAAATTCTAAAGCGGGTTTCTTCCGTCAACCTCTTAATCCGTCCAGACTCGATTATCGGGTTACTTCCCATTCATCCTCTGGTGAATCATCGGCCACTCGATTACCACCATTGAAGATAGCCGGGTAAGCCAAACCGACCATATGCTTCTAATATATTGTGTAATGGTTTATGCTTTTCCCTAACTCTTTGTCTCTTAGAACCAAACCGAAACCCAGCAAGAAGGCCCGTTTGGATAAAACGGCTGAAGAAGATGTCGTCTCCGATCATGAGAGAGCTCCAGATCTTGAAAATTTTGCCTCTAAAGACATTCCCAATGATCCTCCGCTACAAGATCTTTGTTATTCGAAGAGGCCTGTTAACACTTCAATCTCTGCCGATCCACCTGCCAGCACCGTCCGGTTTGATAAATCCCACAGTCCTGCTGACAAAACTGCCATGCCCACACAATCCGTCGAGTCCAAAGATGATGACGTTGTGATTACTGGTATGGGCCGTTACGAACCGGGAATCTGCAACTTTAACCGTGCACTGCTTGTAAAGAAGATTTTTCGCTTTGAATAAAGGAAAATGGGATGTTGAACTGGAGACATATGCTGCTCTGAGCGCCCAAGACCTTCATTCTGGCTATTTAAATCGGCTTTATACTAGCCGTGACTATGAAGCTGGCCTGGTCAAGTTAATGAGGGACAAGTTTGAGGTAACCCACTCCTTTACTTACTGCCATTATATCAGCCCTTCTAGCCCCCAAGGGCGGTTTTAATCTTGATCAAATCGGGACTTGAATATATTCTTTAACAATTTTGAAATCCAACTGCGTAACCCCCAAGGGCCGGTTTATCTTAACATGTGTAAACCGGGGCTTCAATAAAAACTGTCCTTGGAAACATACGTAGATCAAATAGCCATTAGCCCCCAAGTGCCAAGTTGAATACTTGTATTGAGCTTGGGACTTTGCCATCTAGTAGTATAAAAATCGAAGGTGCATTAGCCCCCAAGTGTCAAGCATATAACTTTGTTGTGTGGTTGAGACTTTGACTTTCTTGAACTGCTTGCTGAAAATACTGTCTATATGCAGGCTGAGGTGAAAATCAAGGAGGACCGGATTGACGATTTACAAGAGGCGTTGAAAACCCAGCAGGCCGAAACAGAGAAGGCCAAGAAAGAATTAACCAGTGCCTTGAACGCCACTGAACAATTGAAGGAAGGCTTCAAGAAAGAACAGGCTGATTGGGCCACTGAGAAGGCCAATGTAATCAAACAAGCAGAAAATGCTGAAGCTGCCTGAGGGAGTCCTGGACTAGGGGGTGTCCGGACAGCCGGTCTATCAATATCTGCCGGACTCCCAGACTACGAAGATAGAAGATTGAAGACTCCGGCTCGTGTCCGGAAGGTACTTTACTTGGCATGGAAGGCAAGCTTGCAATCACGGATATGTAGATCTCCTACCATTGTAACCGACTACTGTGTAACCCTAGCCTCTCCGGTGTCTATATAAAGCGGAGGGCTTTAGTCCAGTAGGACACAACATTACCTCTCAACAATCATACCATAGGCTAGCTTCTAGGGTTTAGCCTCATTGATCTCGTGGTAGATCTACTCTTGTACTACCCATATCATCAATATTAATCAAGCGGGGCGTAGGGTATTACCTCCATCGAGAGGGCCTGAACACAGGTAAAAACATTGTGCCCCTCGTCTCTGTTACCATCCGCCTAGGCGCACATTCGGGACCCCTACCGAGATCCACGGTTTTGACACCGACATTGGTGCTTTCATTGAGAGTTCCTCGTGTCGTCACCGATAGGCCGATGGCATCTTCAACCTTCAACGCTGTCCGGGTGGGACTTTTCTCCCGGATAGATCTTCTGTTCGTGGCCGCCTGCGGGCAACTCTCTTGGCCATCTGGAGCAGATCAAAGCTATGCCCCTGCCGTCGGTCGATTTGGAAGCCCTAAACTTCACGGCCGGCGATCGCGGAGACTTGATCTTTAGCGGACTCGAGCCACGCCAAGCCCGCCCGCCTGTGGCGATGGGCCTGATCTAGCTCTGCCGCCGGACGGTGCTTTGGTGGCGCATGACAGATCTGCCCGGCTACTTATCCGAGCCGATTGCCCATGGCGAGGGTCGGTGGATAGAGCGCCTCCCGGGGGGCTTCAACATCTCTGGCGATGGAGCTGAATACCGATTTTGTCCCTTGCGAAACTTCGTGATCGAGCGCGGACTCCTCGCCGGACTCCGAGCCTCCCGCGCCCCCACCAACTAAGCCAGGTTGGGCGCCGGTTATGGAATTCACCGCCGCGGACATCTTTCAACACTCGCCTTTTGGCGATATCCTGAATTCCCTAAAGCATCTCTCGCTATCAGGAGAATCCTGGCCGGACTATGGCCAGGACGGTTGGAGTTCGGACGACGAAGAAACTCGGAGCCCACCCACCACCCACTTTGTAGCCCTCATCGAGGATCTAACCGACATGCTAGACTACGACTCCGAGGACATCGGCGCTATTGGCGATGATGCTGGGAGGCGATCGAGACCAGCGCCCACGGGACCTTTGGAAGGCCACCTCGTCATCGACGTCTACATGGTGGACACCCTGAAAGAAGGGGATGTCGAATAAGCAGCGGAGGAAGATTCTTTGAAGAAGCAGCCTAAACGCCGGCGTCAGCGGCGCCGCTCTAAATCCCGCCACAACAAGAATGGAGAATCCGGCACGGGAGACAATAATACTCGGAGAGTGCGAAGGCGATCCCCTCCTGCAAGACTCAGCGCAGAGAGGGCGAAGCAAGCCCTCACGATAGGGCGCGGCAGGCGAAGGGGTTGAGGACGATAACTATATGCCTCCTCCAAAGGCAAGCGAGCCTCAACGATGATGAATTCGTCATACCGAGATCCCGTCGAACAAGAGCGCTTGGCGCAGGCTCATAACCACAGACAAATAGCTTAAAGAAAAAGCAACAGACTTCAAGCTGATCAAGATCTGCTAGCCGATCGATGGACCGAGGTCCTCGCGGCAAAGAGTATAAACTCGAACTCCCTCCAAAAGTTACCCAAGGCGCAAGCTGCTCCCCGATTAGAGGAGGAAGCATACATACCTTTATCACCAGCGCCGCGACATGGCTGACCGACCACCCGTGGTCGCGACGGAAGAAGGCATTCAAGGCCCCAGCCAAGACCGTACCCGACATCGATCCAGAGTCTGAAGCCAAAGGGAGCGCGCTGGACTTGCGAGACATCTTGGAGGACAAAGCAAGGCAATCAGATCCATCTATGGATCGCGTGGGCGCCCTCGATCCTGGCGAATACCGTCGCGCCGGACATAACGCCGGCGAGGCGAACTGACGAGCAGCGCTCCCTCGAGCTGCGTCCGCGATATTGCTCAATCTGAGGCGCCGCACACCGTTATGCTTCGCGATGAAGTAATGGATCACCGGATCCCGAAGGGTTCAAACCCGTGAACATCGAATCTTACGATGGTACAGCGAGACCCTGCGGTGTGGATCGAAGATTATCTTCTCCACATCCATATGGCCCTTGGCGTCGATCGCATGCCATCAAATATCTCCCTCAAGCAGAGGACCAGCTCGGCATTGGCTTAACAGACCTGCCCGCAGAGTCGATTGGGTGTTGGGAGGACACGGAGGCCGCGTTCTTGATAACTTCAAGGTACATACGTGCGACCTCCAGGCGCCGATGACCTAAGCCACATCATTCAGCGGCGACGAATCGGCGGATAGTTCTAGGAACGCGGTTCTTGACGAAGAAAAATCAAATCGTCGTGTCCGGATCACGGAGGCCCTTGCAGCCTTCAAACACAACATCCGGGACGAATGGCTAGCCCGGCACAGGGGGCGGAGAAGCGAAATCCATGGCAGCCCTCACATCACTAATGCCCGCTTTGCGTGGGAGAGGATAGCTGGCTAGCCGCAGCAATAATCTCATAAAAATTCTGGCAGTCCGGACTCCAAGGACAATCACGGCAGGTCACGTCGAATCAAAACAAGCGCCCGTACTAACGGCGGCGACAAAAGGATCTGGCGGTCAATGCGGATTCGAGCTCAAACCGGTCAGCGGAAGAAGCCATTTAAAAGAACAACCCGGGCCCGTCAATCTGGACAGAATACTCGACCGCTCATGCGGATACATGGCACCCGGAAAGCCAGCTAATCACACCAATAGAGATAGTTGGGTGTTTAGGCAGGCTGGCAAGTTAATTGCGAACACAATGACAAGGGCTAAATAAGCGGCGGCGAGGAAGAGACCCGCCGCCGAACAACGAGAGACGAAGGGTTTCCCCATAAGTCGCGGACGGTGAATATGATTCTGCGACCCATATACCCAAGAGGAGAGGAAGTGCACACTATAGACGTCTATGCGATGGAGCGATCGCCCGAAGTTCAATCCATGGTCCTCTGTCCGATCACTTTTGATCGGCGAGACCATCCGACTAGCATACGCCATGGCGGATTCGCGCGTGGTCTTAGACCCAATCGTCGATGGATTTCACCTCACAAGAGTCGATGGGCGGCGGCAGCCACTGAACCTGCTTTATCGGGACACGGTCGCGCAAAATGGGCATAGACCCATCAAGGATCAAACCTACTAAGACAACCTTTAAAGGTGTCATCCCGGAGTGGAAGCCAAGCTGTATGCGAGCTCTCACACTGGAAGTGGTCTTGGATCCCGGATAATTTCGAAGCGAAGAGTTAATCTTGATATAGTCCCGTTCCGTGGCGGCTATCATGCCCTGCTTTCGGACGTATCGTGTTGCCAAATTCAGCGGTGCCGCATTATGCATACCTAAAGCTCAAGATGCGGGCCCTCGTGGAGTCATTACGGTCAATGGGAATACGGGCGCTCCTCCGTGCGGAGGAACATACAGCTGACTCTGCGGCGAATCTGAGCAGCCTTCACGGCAATTCTCTAGTCCGGCAACTAAAAAGCTGGACACATTAAAGCGCCCGAAGCAACACTAACCAAGACCACTGGCGCGATCAGACGCAGCGTAGCAATCGGCCCCCACCCTCGCTGCGTATGATCACAAGAATAACACTCCGCGTACATCATTACGCTTTGGAGATACCATGGGCGCGGGGAGGGCTTAACCTCAAGGATTGAAGAGTGCGGCTCGACCGCACCGGGGGCTCGTGCTAAGCGCCCCCCTTGGTTTTATTTTTATCTTTTCTTTTTATATATGCAGGACTCTACCAAATAAAAGCCCTGACCCGGCGAACTTGCGAACTCACGATACAACGATCGGGGATTAAGGCTGCGGCGAACACTCGGGTGGTCTCCATTACGAGCATTAAATTCAATTACATACACCAAGTCTGCAGCTTATCCACGGAGGGGACATGTTAATTTAGTCCGAATCCCTTGCTTACGCACTATTTGTATCGATCCGCTTTATTAGCGGACCTTCATCATAAATAACGCAGCACTTCCCTTTTGCAAGTTTATTACCTTTTCATGGCAATTCGTTATCCTTTACAAATGTTCACTATATGACATATTGCACCCGTACACTTTGAGTGCGGCCGAATACACCTAGGGGCCATTTCCCCATATTACGGTGTGATTAAGTCGAACACTTTCACAAGTCGGCACCCGAACTTATAGCATTATATGAATCAGCTCGAATCATGTCTTGGGTCAATAGTTGGGTTTGCGGCTCCTATGTTTTGGTGCCTTACGTTCCGTTCCGTCGGCTAAGGTAGCACTAGGAGAACCACTGCGATTGCGCCCGGTTTGGCGGGTTAACGCCTCGATGGAAAGCTAAAACGGACCGGCATGATAAGGCGAGACTGGTCGCTGTTCGAGAGGTCTTTTGGGTCCCTAAAGACTCATGCCGCTTGGCGAAGTTCGGATGATGTCCCACGAAGGCGTGGATAGCGCCGGATTGGTCTTCGAATACCGGGGCTTCGCGAAATTAAAATTATAGAATTCTATGGCTAAGTGAGAGTGTTCAAGCATTATAAGTCCGGTCGCCTTGTTACGTCGTGTTGGCGCCTCCTAGATGGACCCAAAGATGGGAACAAGAGTGCTCAAGTTTATCACGAACACCCGGCACTTTCGTGGCTTGGGGGCTGAAGCCAACGACTTGCCATCTCTCGATTTAACAAGCGGCCGCCTGAAGGTAATATTTTAAATTAAACAAAGCGTTGCTCATAAGCGCATATAAGCGAAGTTTTTGGTATACGAGGATAAACACACGAGTTCACTCAAGGATTACATTAAGGGACACTCATCGCGATATCGCGGGCTCCCTTGAGGACTACTTTATAATATCGCTCCGGCGTCACGGTGCTCCTTGCGGCGGCGGATCCGTGAAGCTTCTCCGCATCCAGCTTGCCCCATTGCACCTTTATGCGGGCAAGGGCTCGACGGCGCCTTCAATGCTGGCGGATCGCTTGATCACATCGAGCCTTGGGCATGCATCAACTAGCCGCGCGCACTAGGCCAAAGTAGCTGCGGGCATGGCCTGCCTGAACCCTGCGCCGGACTGTGAGGCCCTTCATGGCCTCCTCGGCTACCTTGTGGAGTTCGACCAGCTGCTTCACTGGTCGCTCGAAGCACCGGATGGCGGCCTCGGCATCTTGAGACGAAGACCTTCTCCGTTGAGCTCCCTCCTCGCCCACGATAAGCGGCGGCATCGGGCGCACTGGCGGCAGATCTGCAAATGCCCCTGGAGAGCTCGAATTCGGGTAAGTATCCGTAATTTACATTAACATGCTTGCTCTGCATGAAAACGCCTTACCGCTCCTATTTTATTCATGTCCTCTATTTCCATATGGGCCCTCTGGGCCTCGGCCTTGGCAGACTTCGGCCCTATCGAGAGCCGAGGCAAGCTCGATTCTCGAGTCTTGAGTCACGCTCCAAACTCTCATGCTTTTCATGAGAGCACTGGAGCTCTTCGAACTCCGCCACCGTGCCGCTTGCTTTTTCGCTCAGTCCGTTCTGTGGCTGCATTGCGCTTGGCCACGGACACGGCATCCTTCAGGGCTGCCACCTCGTTAGTGGCCCCTGCATTGCACATATTATCCTTGTTAAATCTTGTTTGCAACCAAAACCACTTTTTTTAAGGTGCGTGTTTACAGTGGTGTTATTCACCTTCTTTTTCCTTGAGCTGCCTCTGGGCATGGCTGAGCTCTTGCTCCGACCGCTCAAGGTCCTTCTTCAGCGCCTCGACCTCCATTGTCAATGCGGCGAGAGGTCAACAGCGCAACTTTGCAAACCCATATTGACATATTTTAGAAACCTGCGTATATCTTGTTAAAGATCCTCGATCCGGCTTTTCTTTCCGAACACGGACTAAGCATCGAGACTCTTGTCTATGCGGTATTATATTGCTTAATTTTAAACTTCTTACCTCAAAGCCTGTTAGAAGGCTGTTGCAGGCCGGTCAGCCCGCCCTTGGCGGCTGGACCTTCTCAATCACCGCACTCATGAGAGTGCGGTGTTCTTCCTCGATGGGGCGCCTTTGGCGCCTCCAGCAGGTGTCCGGTGCCTCGGTTGGGCGGAGGCCGCCGGCGTCACGATCCTGCCCTCCTTGAGGGGCTGCTTGCGGACTCTGGAACCGCCACGGGTTCGGAGTAGAGTCCGGCACAAAGTCCGGAGGCTGCGGCGGCGCCTCCGGAACCTCCTCCTGGCGCGTCCCCTATGGGATTCCGCCTCGTCGTCTTCGGTGGCGTGGGGTAGAAGCAGTCGGGATGGAATTTACATCCGGCGGCGCCAGCGACCGCTCATCGAGTCGGGAAAGTCGTCACCGGCGGACTAAAAAGCAGTGCGGCATTAGAAGGACACTGCGTGACATACTATATCGGCATATGAATGATCCGGATACTTACGATCTTGCGGACGCCGGCCCTTGAGCCACTCTTCCTCGCCAACGCTGATGTTGGCGAAACTGTCCGAGGATGGTTCTCCCCTTTTGGACCCTTGGCCGCCCGATTGGGAGGCCTTCCTCTTCTTCTCTCCTCCTCTGGGAGAGAGTACTCCTCCTCCTCCTCCTCGTCTTGAGGGAGGAATCCTCGTCGTCGTCGGGCAACTTGATTCTGAGAACTCTTTCGAGTCCCGCGGCCTTCTTGGCCTTCTTCTCCGGCACCACGTGCGGTGCGGAACCAGCAACCTTTGCTAATTGGGCATTCACTGGTTCTTACGGCATGGGGGCGGATGATAATCAGCTCGGCCTTCTCCATCCATTCTGTCAAAGGAAGAGGCAGATTAAAAACCTCGCTAGAGTCAATCTAAATTACTACAAGTGTCCCGTAATGGGGTGAATCACTTACCCGTCGATCGGAGACCGCAAGCTGAATCCGCGGTCTTGATCGCGGATCTGGCGCATCAGCGCTCTTGAACAACACCCTCCGGGCACCTTCGTATGTTGTATCGAAGAGCCGCTCAGCGTCTGGTGCTGTTCGGATTAAACTCCCCAGAGTAAATGCCCTTTCTTGGCATGGGAGAATCCGAGGAGCATGACTGGACTACGTCGGCGTGCGGAGCCCATTGCTCACCAGCTTTTGATGCAGGTTCAAAGTCCCGTCACCTCCACGGATTACCCCACCGCAAGCCCTTCTCTTTCCGGAGGTGAGCTGCGTGGGGATTCCAGATCTAAATTCGGGGCGCCCGCCCATGTAGGCTCAAGGCGGCTCGGTGATATAGAACCATCCGATTGCCACCCCTTGGCGGAGTCCACGAAGGTCCCTTCCAGCCAAGGGGCGTTGGGCGGCTTCCCAACATAGCGCCTCCGCATTCGCTTGCGCCCCTTCACGATCTTGACAGCGTTGAAGGTCTTGAGCCACAGGCGAAGTGGGGCGGATGCGAAAGGCCTCGCACACGACGATAAGCGCCGAGATGTTGAGGGCGAAGTTGGCGCCGGATCGTGGAAATCAGGCCGTAGTAAAACATGAGCCCCGGACGAATGGATGGGCCGAAAGCCCGAGTCAGCGGAGGAAGTGGGGAAGGAAAACGACCTCTCGTGAGGTCTGGGGTAGGAGCAGGCTGCCCGCGTCGGGCAGCAGCCGATCGCGCAATGTTTCGGAAAGGTATCCGGCGTCGCGCAGCTTGGTGATGTCCTCCTCCTTGGCGGTGGAGGTCATCCACTTGCCTCCCCTCCGGACATGTTAGGGGAGGGTCGGCGGAATCTTGTGAGCTTGAGCATTGGAGCTTGGGTTCGCGAGGATGGATGAGCAAAGGAGGAAGAAGGCGTGGGTGAGAAGGTAAATCCTTATCCCTTATATATAGGCGGACAAAACTATCGTCCCTCACCGGCTGGTAAAACTTCGCTTATCTCCGAGCGCCACCATCAATGGCGCGGTTGGGTTACCCACGCGCGTATTGATGAGAATCCGGAAAAAGGTGAACACGATCTACGCTTTGACGGGGCGTGCCAAAGGAAACCGCCGCTAAGCGTGCGAAGTGGTACGATAATTCAAACAAAGGCTTGGTGCGGTGTGATGTCATGCCGCATATCGTCAAGAGATTGGGGCGGTGTATATGTTTTATTCTCTCGTTGGAATGTGGAAGTTATTTTGCGAGCGGACACTATCCTGGTGTTCATTATCTTCTCCGAATTATTCAAGGAGGAACCCGCCTTGCAATGCCGAACATTATACGCCGGACTTATCGTCATTGAAGACTGGTTCGGGGCTCTTGAGGAGTCTGGACTAGGGGTGTCTGGACAGCGGACTATCAATATCCGCCGGACTCCCGGACTACGAAGATAGAAGATTGAAGACTCGGCTCGTGTCCGGAAGGTACTTTGCTTGGCGTGGAAGGCAAGCTTGGCAATCTGGATATGTAGATCTCCTACCATTGTAACCGACTACGTGTAACCCTAGCCTCTCCGGTGTCTATATAAACCGGAGGGCTTTAGTCCGTGGGACACAACATTACCTCTCAACAATCATACCATAGGCTAGCTTCTAGGATTTAGCCTCATTGATCTCGTGGTAGATCTACTCTTGTACTACCCATATCATCAATATTAATCAAGCAGGACATAGGGTATTACCTCCATCGAGAGGGCCTGAACACAGGTAAAAACATTGTGTCCCTCGTCTCCTGTTACCATCCGCCTAGGCCACATTCGGGACCCCCTACCGAGATCCGCCGGTTTGACACCGACCGCCCTTAAACCGGTGGTAGATGATCTGACAGCCGTAAAGCGGCAAGTACACTCCATGACCGCGGCAATCTTTGGTAAGCTCCTTTGAACAGTTGTGATGTTTTGAACCTGCTGTAGTATAAATCCGGTATGAGACTAACTCTTTATTGTTGTAGGCACACGCATTGGGCACTTAGGAAACGATGTGCGGAAGAAACTGAAGGCTGTCTACACCTTAGTAGAACAGCTATATACCGGAGCCCAGCGTATCATCACCACAGCCTCGCATAATAACCCGGCACCTTCCTTAATCCAAGATACTCTGAACAGGTTGTCCATGCTTCTTGCCCGGATTGAGGAGGTGAAAAAATCTGCTGCCCGAACCGGAGCTATTAATGCTTTGATCCGACCCAAGGCATGGGTACCAGATTTTGACCTCGTGGAAGCAGCTCAAGGCTACCCGGTGTGAAGGAAGATGGTTCTGATTTTAATGAAGAGGATTCACGGGCAATAAACCGTGCAAGTCGCCTCTCGGCTTGTCGGTGGCGAAGAAGCAGATTTGGAGCATTATCAAGCACAATACAATGACCAGAACAAGCGAGTGCCTGCCCCAACTTTTGAAGCGGAAAATCTGATCCCTCCAATCCGTAAGCATACTTACGCTCCTGATATTGAACCGTCTTCCCTGATCCATGAAGAGGCTGTTTTCCAAGCGTTAATGGGAATCGACTGGACCACTGTTGATTTCCAGCCAATGGGTAGAGACGAGGAGGCTGAAGCGGCGGAGGATGAAGAGCAGGCTTGAACCGGAGGCCGGTTTAAATAGCTGTCGTTGGCGGCTGTCCCAAAAGAACAATGATCTTACTTGGGCACCGTGTTGCCTTGTAATAGCTTAGTTAATACTTTTATCTTGAATATGCCTTCCTGCATAAGTACTGAAGCTTTTGCTCGATTCGTACCTCCTGCCATGTCTGGGCATGAAGCTGGCGTAACCAAGCTTAAAGCGAAGGCCTTTAGAAACCATTACCGTCGGTAAAGCGGGGAGAGAACAACTCCCATATAAACCGTGCTGAATCAGCACAAGCCCCCTTGTTATTAAATGATGATAACAAGAAAAAGGTAAACAGGCGAGATAACCTCTGGAGTAAGATTTAACCGTGCTCATCAATTTGTAATTGACATTGAACCGGATGAAAACGTTGTCGGTTTAAAAAATGCAATGAAAAAATCGAATACCAATTATGAAAAAATATGGAAACAGAGGCAACAACTTTTGCAAAAGAAAAGCTTTCTTGAGCTGGTCGGATGGCATTACCATGGTCGACGCAACCAAGCTCCCGAAGGCGTAGCGATGGTGCCGATCGGCGAGGTCCCCAAAAGACTCGTGGCATTACGCCGCCAAGTGGCATGACATTGGTTCTGGTTCGACCAAGCCCCAAATGACTCTAAGGCCCGTAGGCCGACAAAGAGGCGTGACGGTTCAGACTTGACCGTGTCCCCAAGTGATCTGGTGGCTTTCGCCTATCAAGAGGTGTTGCATTGGTTGGACACGACCAAGCCCCCAAGTGATATATAAAACAAATGTCAAGGAGTAAGCCGGAGGCCGCTTTTAAAAGCGGAATCACTCCATGTAACCACGCATGATGAGAAAGACAGAGACCCGCTTTAGCTGAGGCGGTTTCATTATATTGAAGATAATATATACATTGTCATGATATGTACATAAATAGAGCCGATGGCTCAAGTGTAGTAAGGCCGAAGATGAGCTATGTTCCACGGCCTGTTGGTCTCCTCCTCTGATGTGCGTGAGTCTTGACGCTCTTGAATATCAATCAGATAGTATGATCCGTTGTGTAGATTCTTGCTGACCACAAAAGGTCCTTCCCAAGGCGGGGATAACTTGTGCATATCTGTCTGGTCTTGGATGAGCCGAAGCACCAAATCTCCTTCTTGAAAGGTTCTGGTTTTTACCCGGCGACTGTGATAACGACGAAGATCTTGCTGGTAAATCGCCGAACGAGCAGCTGCCATTTCACGCTCCTCATCCAATAGGTCCAAAGCGTCTTGCCGTGCCATCTCGTTGTCCGCTTCAACATAAGCCGCCACACGAGGCGAATCGTGCCGGATATCGCTAGGGAGAACTGCCTCTGCTCCATAGACCATGAAGAACGATGTATATCCAGTAGACCGGTTTGGCATAGTGTTGATACTCCAAAGCACCGATGGTAGCTCTTCAACCCAGCACCCTGGTGTTCTCTGTAACGGGACCATAAGCCGGGGTTTGATGCCTCGTAAGATCTCTTGATTAGCTCGTTCTGCTTGTCCGTGGGGTGGGGTGAGCCATCGGCGACACGTCAAGCGGATGTGCTCACGCTCACGTAACTCTTTTATAGCACCCTTGGATAAATTAGTACCATTGTCGAGAATGATTGTGTGGAAAGCCAAACCGAAGATCACCTTTTGATGAACTCGCACCATTGTTGCTGCATCACACTTAGCGGCTGTGCTCCGCTTCAACCCACTTGGTAAATTTGTTCATCGCCACCAAAAGGTGGGTCTTCTTATCCTTGGATCGTTTAAAGGGTCCAACCATATCCAGCCCCAAGTTGCAAACGGCCATGTTATTGGGATCATCCTCAACTCTTGTGCGGTACATGAGCACGCCTTGAAAATTTCTCGACATCCATCACACCGCTTAACCAAGTCCTCCGCATCGGCGTGTCTTTGTTAACCAATAAAATCCGTGACGAAACGCCTTTGCCACCAGAGACTTTGAACCGGCGTGATGTCCACAATCCCCTTCATGGATTTCTCTTAAAATTTAACAGCCTTCCTCAGGAGAAACACAACGTTGAAATGCCCCTGATACACTGCAATGATGCAACTCACCATTAAGAATCGTCATAGACTTGGAGCGCCGGATTATCTGTCTGGCCAGAATCTCATCTTCTGGCAATTCCCCTCGAGTCATATACGCAAAAAAAGGAACCGTCCAATCTGGAATAGCATGTAGTGCTGCCACCAATTGGGCCTCTGGATCAGGAATAGCCAAATCTGCTTCACCTGGGAGCTGGACTGACGGGTTGTGCAATACGTCCAAAAAGACATTAGGCGGGACCGGTTTACGCTGAGAACCCAACCGGCTTAAAGCGTCCGCCGCTTCATTCTTCTGGTGATCCACATGATCCACTTGATAACCCTTGAAGCAACCCGCAATATTATCCACTTCCCGACGATATGCGGCCATAAGCGGGTCCTTAGAATCCCAAGTGCCAGACAATTGCTGAGCCACCAGGTACGAGTCACCAAAGCACTTAACACGGCTTAAGTTCATCTCCTTAGCCATCCGGAGACCATGGAGCAAGGCTTCGTACTCAGCTGCATTATTAGTACAAGGGAACATTAAGCGGAGAACATAACAAAACTTATCTCCTCGCGGGGAAGTTAAAACGACTCCAGCCCCCGAGCCTTCCAACTGCCTGGACTCATCAAAATGAATAGTCCAATACGTGTGATCCGGCTTCTCCTCTGGCGCTTGTAACTCCGTCCAATCATTAATGAAATCAACAAGTGCTTGAGACTTCACCGCTGTCCGTGGTATATACTTTAGTCCATGCGGCCCAAGCTCTATGGCCTATTTGGCAATCCGGCTAGTCGCCTCCCGGTTCTGTATGATATCACCCAAAGGAGCTGAACTGACCACTGTGATAGGGTGCCCTTGGAAATACTGCTTCAATTTCCGACTCGCCATGAAAACACCATAGACTAGCTTACGCCAATGCGATACCTTTGCTTGGACTCAATAAGCACCTCATCGATAATAATAAACCGCCGCAGAACCGGATATTCTTGCTCGCCTCCTGCGTTCCACCACAATAGCAACGCTAATCGCTCGAGCATTGGCTGCAACATATAACAATAGTGGCTCCTTGTCAACCGGAGCCGCAAGAACAGGCGGATTGGCCAATTGCCGCTTTAAGTCCTCAAATGCTTCATCAGCAGCCGGACTCCAGACAAAATTATCTGTCTTCCTCAGCATCTGGTACAAAGGGATGGCCTTTTCTCCGAGGCGGCTGATAAACCGGCTCAGCGCAGCGATCCTGCCCGCCAAACGCTGAACATCATTGATACACTTCGGTTTAGCCAAGGAAGTAATAGCTTTAATTTTCTCCAGATTAGCCTCAATTCCTCTGTTAGATACCAGGAACCCCAATAACTTGCCTGCCGGAACACCAAAGACGCACTTGGCCGGATTAAGCATCATCTTGTAAATGTGCAAGTTGTCAAAGGTTTCCTTCAAATCATCCACCAGTGTCTCCTTTTGTCTTGATTTCACTACAATATCATCCACATAAGCATGCACATAGCGGCCGATCTGTGTATGCAGGCAATTCTGTACACACCGCTGATAAGTAGCCTGGGCGCTCTTGAGCCCGAAAGGCATAGATACATAGCAGAAGGCTCCAAAGGGAGTTATAAACGCTGTTTTCTCCTAGTCCTTAACCGCCATTTTGATCTGATGATATCCAGAGTACGCATCCAAAAAACTTAAACGCTCACAACCTGCTGTGGCATCAATAATCTGATCAATGCGGGGGAGGGCAAAAGGATCCGCTGGACAGGCCTTGTTAAGATCTGTGTAATCCACACACATACGCCAAGTGCCGTTTTTCTTAAGGACCAGCACCGGATTAGCAAGCCACTCCGGATGAAACACTTCAATGATAAAGCCGGCTGCCAAAAGCCTGGCCACTTCTTCTCCAATGGCTTTGCGCCTTTCTTCGTTAAACCGGCGGAGGAACCGTTTCACCGGTTTATACTTAGGATCCACATTAAGTGTGTGCTCAGCGAGTTCCCTCGGTACACCTGGCATGTCAGATGGCTTCCATGCAAAGATGTCCCGATTCTCGCGGATGAACTCGATGAGCGCGCTTTCCTATTTGGGATCCAGGTTGGCACTGACCGTGAACTGCTTGGACGAATCGCCTGGCACGAAATCAACAAGTTTGGTCTCAGCTGCCGATTTACTTCAGATCCGATTCATGCTTTGTAGTTGGTTTCTTTAAAGGGGTCATATCTGCCGGATCAACATTCTCCTTATAGAACTTCAACTCCTCCGTGGCATAGACCGCCTCTGCATAAGCTGCGTCACCTTCCTCACATTCCAAAGCGACCCGGCGGCTTCCATGCACCGTTATCGTTCCCTTGTAACCCGGCATTTTGAGCTGAAAGTAGATATAACAAGGTCGTGCCATGAACTTAGCATAAGCCGGCCGCCCAAACAAGGCGTGTATGGAGTCCGGATCTTCACTACCTCAAAGGTTAGTTTTTCAGACCGGGAATCGTGCTCGTCTCCAAAAGCCACATCCAGGGCTATCTTACGGACAGGATATGCAGATTTGCCTGGTACTACACCGTGGAGCACTGTATTGGACGGTCTGAGATCCTTGTCTGTTAGACCCATGCGGCGGAAAGTTTCATAATATAGTATGTTAATACTGCTTCCTCCGTCCATAAGTACCTTGGTGAACTTATAACCCCCCACCTGAGGGTCTACCACCAATGCTAGCTGGCCCGGATTATCAACCCGGGGAGGATGGTCCTCTCTGCTCCATACGATAGGCTGCTCTGACCAGCGTAAATAACGCGGCAAGGCGGTTCAACGAGTTCATCTTGGCGCTTGTGAAGTTTCCGGTCGCGCTTATCCAAGCTAGTCGTGAAAACATGATATTGCCCATTGTTCAACTGCTTTGGTTGGCTCTGATAACCCGACTGCTGTTGCTGCTGCTGGCCGTTCTGATTATTCGGATTATTGTGACCGCCCTGATTAAGACCTGAACCGGAAGCTCCATCGTGACCCGGCCCGTGGAAACCGGATCCTGAACCGCCACCTGACCCCTGGTCGTACCGGAAGGCATTAGAATTTTTGAACTCCTGCATAATATAACAATCTTTCCAGAGATGGGTAGCTGGCGACTCCTTCGTCCCGTGCTTAGGGCAAGGTTGATTCAACAAGTAATTCAAACGGCTCGCATTAGGATTGGGACCCCCATTGCGACTCGCTTTGCCTCTACGCCGCTGCCCCCTGTCCTGTGCATTAGTATTGGCCACGAAATCCATGTTGCCATCCGCTTTGCACTTGCCTCCGTTTCCATGACCCGCCGGTTTGTACTGCTGCCCCTTGGAGTTGCCATTCTTCTTTCCCTTCCCTGCTTCATCATCATCAGCCTCGGGATCCTTGTTACTGTCTGAATCAGCATACTTCACCAACGCGGCCATGAGGGTTCCCATGTCATTACAGAACCGCTTCATGCGCCCCAATTTCAATTTTAAAGGCTCAAACCGGCAGTTGCCTTCCAGGGTTAAGATTGCAGAGTTAGCGTTGATCCTGTCAGAGGAGTGCAAAATCTCCGAAACACGGCGTACCCAACGGGTCGTTGACTCCCCTTCCTCTTGGACACAAGCCGCTAGGTCTACTATGGACTTGGGCTGCTTACATGTATCCTTGAAATTCTGGATAAACCGGGCCCGTAACTGGGCCCATGAGCTGATAGAGTTGGGCGGTAGGCTCTTCAACCAAGTATGAGCCGTGCCTTCAAGCATCATGGTGAAGTACTTTGCACACGCAGTCTCATCCACGTCTAGCATCTCCATGGCCATCTCATAACTTTCTACCCACGCTTCAGGGGACAAATCGGCGGTGTAATTCGGCACCTTGCGCGGACCCTTGAAGTCCTTAGGCATGCGTACATTGTGCAAAGCGGGGATTAAACAGGGCACCCCTAAAGCGGATGCGACTCGGTCCGCGAAGGTGGTAGGCGGACCGGCGTAAGTTGGCTGCGTCATCTGCGCTGCCAATTCGGCCTCCGCCGTGCGGGCCCGTCCACCACCTCCCGAGCATCGTGAGCGCCACTGTCGAGGTTATTGCCACGGGCTGCTTCACGGTCCCGCGCATTGCTTGATATGGCCGGTTCATCCATGCGCCTGCTATAGCTCCTGCTTGGGACGGGCGAGAATGAATCCGATCAAGGCTGTATGAATATGCCTCTGCTGAATCAGTGCACCGGAGCTCCTTAACCGGTAGCGTCTCGACCGCTATGATGAGTCCCCTTCGGTAGGATATCCTCCAATCGCGCGGCGGCTGCGACAAGGTTGTCCATGGGATTAGAATAATGGCCTGGGGGTGTCTGAACCGGAGGGGGGAACACGGCATTCTGCTGAGGAGGCTCCATCAGGCGAGGTGGACCGTTGCCCCTGGCCCTGGTGCCTCAATCCGGTTTGCCTCCCGATGCTGGGGTGGATTACTGGGCTCAGCCCCTGGGGTCTAAAAGAGATTTCTGGGATCAAACCCTAACGGTAGGCGTGATCTATACTTCCGCTTCAACACCTCCTGCGAAGCACTCTTGTCAAGCATGAGTTTGTAGGCCTGGGCGTCCAGAGCGGCCCGCTCTGCAGCCATCCGCTCCTTTTCTGCCGCTAGATCCGCTTTGGCCTGCGTGATCTGCTCCTTCACCTTCGCAATATTATGGGCCTCCTGATCCGTAGGGTTGTCCTCCGCCATGAGCGCAGCTAGTGCATCAAACAGGTCTGATAGAACTTGAACCGGCGGGCGCTCGGGGCCTCCTGCCCCTGCTGCCGCTCCCGTTGCTGATCCGGAAAGCATTGCTGCAGCGGTTGAAGAGTGATTCGCTGCCTGCGTACCGGCCATGAATATTCCAACCCGGTTGATCTAGCTTGGGGGGTCCGGAATACTGTTGCCATCGGAACAGCCCCCGATCATATCGTCCTGTAACTGGTACAATGATTCGGTTTCTCCTATTGAAGATTCGTCGCCGGAATAAACGACGGTCTCACTGCCGTGTTCTGAACCGGCGTCATGTTCTCCTCCGTGGATGACCCCAACGAAGACACGCTTCACAGCCTGTTTAGCCTGGGTAGGTCTCGCACGTTGAGCCGTCTCGACGAGGTCGGTGCAGATGTCCGCTCAGGTCCAGGCTCCCCGATCTTGCCGATGAAAACGTGTATGCCGCCAAAGGGGACCCGGTACCCGTACTCAATCGAATCGGCCTCGGGACCCCATCCTGCGTCGTCGATGTAGATCCGGCGCGACGACTTTTGGTCATCCGGCCCACGACGTAGCCTTCGAGTCCTTTGAGCTTGCCCTCCAAGATCGTCAAACCATCGTGCGATAGCCCCACGGTGGGCGCCAACTGTCGTGGATTTGTCACGGCAGATGTCCTAGCGAAAGGACTTAGTCGTGGAGCCATCGCTACGGGTTTACTTGAAGGGGTTGAAGCGGACACAAAGACACAAGGGTTTTATACTAGTTCGCCCCTTCGATGAAGGTAAAAGCCTCGTCTAGTTGTGATGGAATTGATGTGGTCTCGATGGCTGGGGAGCAAACAAGCCGCTTAGGCTCGAGTTGTGGTTGTCTGTCCTTGAACCGTCGCCGGGTCGTCCCCTTATATACACGGGTGACGCCCGTCGGTTCATAGAGTCCCAACCGGTTCATACTCGTATCCCGGTTGGTATCTCTCTATTCCTAACTTACAATACAAGTTATACATCAGGCCGGTTTACGGCTACAAGTTCTAAACCGACTACAGGCCTTGGGCCTTTCTTTGCTTATACCACTAATGAAGTTAACCCGGCCCAGGCTGGCCGGTTTACACCTAGTGGTAATATCCCCAACAGGTCCTACTTGGACTCCTAGTCCAAGTAGGATTCAACCCCTTTCATTTCTCCACCGGAGGGACCAGGAAGGAGAGGTAGAGGGAAAGGGAAGGGGACGTCGCCCCCTCCTCCTTGTCCTATTCAGACTCCCTAGGAGGGGCGCGCGCGCTGATGACCCACAAGTATAGCGGATCTATCGTAGTTCTTTCGATAAATAAGAGTGTCGAACCCAATGAGGAGCAGAAGGAAATGACAAGCGGTTTTCAGTAAGGTATTCTCTACAAGCACTGAAATTGTAGGTAAAGATAGTTTTGTGATAGGATAATTTGTAACGGGTAACAAGCAATGAAAGTAAATAAGGTGCAGCAAAGTGGCCCAATCCTTTTTATAGCAAAGGACAAGCTTGGACAAGTTCTTATAATGAGAAAAGTGATCCCAAGGACACATGGGAATTATCGTCAAGCTAGTTTTCATCACGCTCATATGATTCGCGTATATGCGGGTGGATCGGTGCTTGGGTACTGCCCTTTCTTGGACAAACATCCCACTTATGATTAACCCCTATTGCAAGCATCTGCAACTACAAAAGAAGTATTAAGGTAAACCTAACCACAACATGAGACATATGGATCCAAATCAGTCCCTTACGAAGACCCGCATAAACTAGGGTTTATGCTTCTGTCACTCTAGCAACCCATCATCTACTTATTACTTCCCAATGCCTTCCTCTAGGCCCAAATAATGGTGAAGTGTCATGTAGTCGATGTTCACATAACACCACTAGAGGAGAGACAACATACATCTCATCAAAATATCGAACGAATACCAAATTCACATGACTACTAATAGCAAGACTTCACCCATGTCCTCAGGAAGAAACATAACTACTCACAAAGCATATTCATGTTCATGGTCAGAGGAGTATTAATATCCATTAAGGATCTGAACATATGATCTTCCACCAAATAAACCAACTAGCATCAACTACAAGGAGTAATCAACACTACTAGAAACCCATAGGTACCAATTTGTGGTTTTGATACAAGATTGGATACAAGAGATGAACTAGGGTTTGAGAGGAGATGGTGCTGATGAAGATGTTGACGGAGATTGACCCCCTCCTGATGAGATGATCATTGGTGATAGCGATGACGATGTTCTCCCCTCCCGGAGGAAGTTTCCCGGCGAGAACAGCTCCGCCGGGAGCCCTAGATTAGTTCCATGAGGTTCCGCCTCATGGCGGCGGAGTTTCAACCCGTAAGCTTGCTTATGATTTTTTCCAGGGTAAAAGCCTTCATATAGCAGAAGATGGGCACCGGAGGGCCACCAGGGAACCCACGAGGCAGGGGGGCGCGCCTAGTAGGGGTGGGGCGCCCCCCAGCCTCGTGGCCAGGGTGTGGGCCCCCTCTGGTACTTTCTTCACTCAATAATTCTTATTAATTCCAAAAATGACTTTCGTGGAGTTTCAGGACTTTTGGAGCTGTGCAGAATAGGTTTCCAATATTTGCTCCTTTTCCAGCCCAGAATCCCAGCTGCCGGCATTCTCCCTCTTCATGATAAACCTTGTAAGATAAGAGAGAATAGCCATAAGTATTGTGACATAACGTGTAATAACAGCCCATAATACAATAAATATCGATATAATAGCATGATGCAAAATGGACGCATCAACTCCCCCAAGCATAGACCTCCCTTGTCCTCAAGCGGAAGCCGATATTGAAAAATATGTCCATATGTTTAGAGATAGAGGTGTCGATAAAAATAAAATATGGACATGAGGGCATCATGATCATTCTTATAACAGCAACATATATAGATTTTGTCATATGATTTCTTATGCTCAAGTAACAATCTATTGACAATGTCAAGTATGGTTCAGAAACTTCATTGAGAACTAACAAACTATAATCTCATTCATTGAAGAAATTAAAATTTATCATAACATCAGAAAGAGTCAAGAATAGAGCTTTTCAGCAAGTCCACATACTCAACTATCATGTAGTCTTCTACAATTGCTAACACTCACGCAATACTTATGGTTCTGGACTTTTAGTCGGACCACGAGAGAAAGATAGGGCTTATAATTTAGCCTCCCAATTCACCTTTGGGTGATGTCAACAATAATAGTTCATGCAAACTTACATCCAATTGGTTATATATATCAGGATCTTTCCAACATGAGGTGCTTGCCAAAAGGATAAAATGAAAAAGGAAAGGTGAAGATCACCTTGACTCTTGCATAATGTAAAAGATATAAAGTAAAAGATAGGCCCTTTGCAGAGGGAAGCAGGGGTTGTCATGTGCTTTTAGGGTTGGATGCACGAAATCTTAATGCAAAAGAACGTCACTTTATATTGCCACTTGTGATATGAACCTTTATTATGCAGTCCATCGCTTTTATTACTTCCATATCATACGATCGTATAAAGCTTAGTTTCTCCGCACTAATAAGTCATACATATTTAGAGAGCAATTTTTATTTCTTGCAACATGACAACCTACTTGTAGGATCTTACTCAATCCAGTGGTAGGTATGGTGGACTCTCATGGCAAAAACTGGGTTTAAGGATATTTGGAAGCACAAGTAGTATCTCTACTTGGTGCAAGGAATTTTGGCTAGCATGAGGGGAAAAGGCAAGCTCAACATGTTGGACGATCCATGACAATATACTTTAACTAATATGTGAGAAAACATAACCCATTACGTTGTCTTCCTTGTCCAACATCAACTCTTTAACATGTCATAGTTTAATGAGTGCTCACAATCATACAAGATGTCCAAGATAGTATATTTATATGTGAAAACCTCTCTTTCTTTATTGGGCCATTTGCATTTCTGTCCCTAACTTGAACCACCTAACCAGATATACCCCTAATTCGAAAGCCTACTCAAATTTGCCCCTCCGCCGTTAGGTGCCCTTACAGAAATGCCCTTCTACACCGTTACCGTCCGGTCAAGCAACTTTGACCGCCCTGAAAAAATAGCAAAAAAATTTAAAAAAATATAAAATTTTGTGAGATCGAAGAAACTCATGTGCGCAAGGTGCGTGCAAGTTTTCATGCTATTTGGACATTCCAGGAGCTCGTGGCGAGGAAAAACAGTTAATATGCACGCTTGTGAACAGTAAATTTGAAATGAAATAGCAAGGAAATTCAAAAAAATATGAAATTTTTTGACATCAAAGAGGCTTGGGTGCACAAGGTGCTTGCAAATTTTTGTGATCAAATGACATGCGAGGAGCTCTAGCAAGAAAAAACAAAATAGTCATTTTTTCCTAAGTTTTTTCCCGAGCCAAATTTTATTTTCTCCACAAGCCCCTCCAATGTCCAAACATAACAAAAATTTGCACGCTGATTGTAGACCATAGTCTCTTTGATGCCAAAAAAATTCATATTTTTTTGAATTTTCTTGCTATTTTTTGAATTTACTGTTCACAGGCTTACATATTTATTGTTTTTCCTTTTACACGAGTTCCTGGAATGCCCAAACAAGACGAAAATTTGCACGCACCTTGCGAACCTGAGTAACTTTGATCTCACAAATTTTCAGATTTTTTAGATTTTTATTGCTATTTTTTTCAGGACGGTCAATGCCCTTTGACCGGCTTTGACCGGACGGTAACGGCACAGAAGGGCATTTCTGTAAGTGCACCTAACGGCGGAGGGGCAAATTTGAGCAGGCTTTGAAATTAGGGGTAAATCTGAGAGTGGGCGCAAATTGGGGGCATAGATGTAAATGTCCCTTCTTTATTACTTCCTATTAATTGCAACGATGACCAAAACTATGTTTGTCAACTCTCAACAACTTTTAAGCCTCATATTCTCTATGTGTGAAGTCATTACAATCCATAAGATCAATATGAACTCTTTTATTATTTTTACTCTTTCTATTTTCTCAAGATCATAGCAAGATAGCAAAGCCCTTGACTCAAACACTAATCTTTATTATATAAAGCTCACGGACTCGATTACATAGAGAGATCACAAAGCAAAACTCAAAACTAATTCATACCAAAGCTTTATTCTACTAGATCAAAGATATTACCAAAAGGATCGAACTAAGTAAAATGGTAAAGATAGGAGTGTGATGGTGATATGATACCGGGGCACCTCCCCCAAGCTTGGTAGTTGCCAAGGGGAGTGCCCATACCCATGTGATTATGTCCTCGGATGTGGTGAAGGAGTTGTTGATGATGTACGCTTGTCGTCCGTCTTCCAAGGCATAGGCTCACCATCATAGAAGGATGATCGACTCTCCGGGATCCTCAAATCTGCAGCCAAACTCATCCCCTTGAATCTATATTCATACTCACATTTTTGGTTTTGTAGGTCATAGATCTGGGCTTGGAGGTGCTCGATTTTCTCATGAAGCTTGAAGATGGTCTCCCCATTGTTCTTGGCGTCGAGCTTGTGGTTGTTGGGGAATTCCGCGATCATCATCTGGTTGGCGGTAAGTCCACGCTCCACCATCCCTTGGCACTTGAAAACTTGTTCTTCCATAGCTTCGAGCTTTGTCTCCACGCTTCCGGTATGCCTTGGTCCCTCCACATCGCGGATGTGCAGCACCCCCTCACGCATCTCAATGGCTTGAGGGTGTTGCAGCACCTCCGCGAGATAGGGGTTGATAACCCTCTCGAAAAACTTGTCCTTGGGAGCGCTTGGAGACTTCATGGTGCTCTAGATCTGTCAGAAAAACAGCTCGAAACGAAAATAGAAGAATTTTGCGTGATACGTTGGTCAAAACCTTCGGGAGATTATATAATGAAGTTTTACCGACCAAGAGAAGTATTGTGCAAGAAAACGGAGTCCGGAAGGCACACGAGGTGCCCAGAAGGCAGGAGGGCGTGCCTAGTATGGGTAGGCGCGCCCTCCACCCTCGTGGAGGCCTCGTGTCCTTCCTGGACTAGTTCTTATTTTCCTAAATTCTTAAATATTCCAAAATGGAGAAAAATTGCTATTAGAACTGTTTTGGAGTCGGTTTACTTACCGTACCACATACCTATTCCTTTTCGGAGTCTGAAACGTTCTGGAAAGTGTCCCTTATATATTCCTCCGAGGTTATTGTTTCAATAATATTAGTTTCAACATTTATATGGTTACCTGAGATATAATGTTTGGTTCTTTGATCGTTCACCACCTTCGGATTTGTGGCTTCGAAGTTGTTGATTTTTATGGCACCGGTTGATAACGTAAGGACCTTCCCATTTAGAGAGAAGTTTTCCTGCAAAAAATCTTAATCGAGAGTTGAATAGCAACACATAATGACCTACGTTAAACTCATGCTTTTGTATCCTTTTGTCATGCCATATTTTGACTTTTTCATTAAACAACTTGGCATTCTCATCGGCTTGGGTTCTCCATTCATCAGTTGAGCTAATGTCAAATAATCTCTTCTCACCGACAAATTTGAGATCATAGTTGAGCTCTTTAATGGCCCAATATGCCTTATGTTCAAGTTCGAGAGGTAAGTGACATGCTTTTCCATAAACCATTTTATACGGAGACATACCCATAGGATTTTTATATGCAGTTCTATAGGCCCATAATGCATCATCAAGTTTCTTGGACCAATTCTTTCTAGATCTATTAACAGTCTTTTGCAAAATTAATTTGAGCTCTCTATTACTCAACTCTACTTGACCACTAGAATGTGGGTGATAAGGAGATGCAATTCTATGATTAACATCATACTTCGCAAGCATCTTACGGAAAGCACCATGAATAAAATGTGAACCACCATCAGTCATTAAATATCTAGGGACTCCAAACCTCGAAAAAATAACTTCTTTAAGCATCTTAATAGAGGTGTTATGATCAGCACTACTAGTTGGAATAGCTTCTACCCACTTAGTAACGTAACCAACATCAACTAAAATATGCGTATATCCATTAGAGGCAGGAAAAGGTCCCATATAATCAAAGCCTCAAACATCAAACGGTTCAATAACAAGAGAATAATTCATAGGCATTTCTTGACGTCTACTAATATTACAAATTCTTTGACATTCATCACAAGACACGACAAACTTACGTGCATCTTTGAAGAGAGTAGGCCAATATAAACCGGATTGCAATACCTTATGTGCAGTTCTATCTCCAGCGTGGTGTCCTCCATATGGTTGGAGTGACACTTGCGTAGGATCTGTCCCTGTTCATGCTCAGGTACACAACGTCTAATAACACAATCGACTCCTTCTTTATAAAGGTGTGGGTCATCCCGGATGTAATGTCTTAAATCATAGAAGAACTTTTTCTTTTGTTGGTATGTGAAACTAGGTGTTATAAATTTAGCAACAATGTAATTAGCATAATCAGCATACCATGGAGCAGTACGAGAAGCATTTATGATAGCTAATTGTTCATCAGGAAAGCTATCATCAATAGTTAGTGGGTCATCAAGAACATTCTCTAACCTAGACAAGTTATGCGCAGCAACGGGTTCTCAGCTCCCTTTCTATCAGTAATATGCAAATCAAATTCTTGGAGCAAGAGAACCAATCTAATAAGTCTTGGCTTAGCATCTTTCTTTTCCATAAGATATTTAATAGCAGCATGATCAGTGTGAATAGTAACTTTAGAATCAACAATATAATGAAGGAAATATGCCCTAGAGGCAATAATAAAGTTATTATTTATTTCCTCATATCGTGATAAATGTTTATTATTCATGCTAGAATTGTATTAACCGGAAACATAATACATGTGTGAATACATAGACAAACACAACGTCACTAGTATGCCTCTACTTGACTAGCTTATTAATCAAAGATGGTTATGTTTCCTAACCATAGACATGTGTTGTCATTTGATTGATGGGATCACATCATTAGAGAATGATGTGATTGACATGACCCATTCCGTTAGCCTAGCGGTTGATCGTTTAGTATATTGCTATTGCTTTCTTCATGACTTATACATGTTCCTGTAACTATGAGATTATGCAACTCCCGTTTACCGGAGGAACACTTTGGGTGCTACCAAACATCACAACGTAACTGGGTGATTATAAAGGAGTAATACAGGTGTCTCCAAAGGTACATGTTGGGTTGGCATATTTCGAGATTAGGTTTTGTCACTTCGATTGTCGGAGAGGTATCTCTGGTCCCTCTCGGTAATGCACATCACTATAAGCCTTGCAAGCAATGTTGCTAATGAGTTAGTTACGGAATGATGCATTACGTAACGAGTAAAGAGACTTGCTGGTAACGAGATTGAGCTAGGTATTGGATACCGACGATCGAATCTCGGACAAGTAACATACCGATGACAAAGGGAACAATGTATGTTGTTATGCGGTTTGACCGATAAAGATCTTCGTAGAATATGTAGGAACCAATATGGGCATCCATGTTCCGCTATTGGTTATTGACCGAGAATAGTTCTAGGTCATGTCTACATAGTTCTCGAACCCGTAGGGTCCGCACGCTTAATGTTACGATGACAGTTTTATTATGAGTTATAAGTTTTGATGTACCGACATTTTTTTCGGAGTCCCGGATGTGATCACGGACATGACGAGGAGTCTCGAAATGGTCGAGACATAAAGATTGATATATTGGAGGCCTATGTTTGGACATCGGAATAGTTTCGGGTGAAATCGGGATTTTATCAGAACACCGGGGGGTTACCGGAACCCTCCCGGGGGTTAATGGGCCTTAGTGGGCCATGAGGGAGAAGAGGAGGGCCGGCCAGGGCAGGCCGCGCGCCCCTCCCCCCTAGTCCGAATAGGACAAGGAAGGGGGTGCCCCCTTTCCTCTTTCCCTCCCCCCAAGTCCTAATCCAACTAGGAAAGGGGGGGGAGTCCTACTCCCGGTGGGAGTAGGACTCCTCCGGCGCGCCTCCTCCTTGGCCGGCTGCACCCCCCTTGCTCCTTTATATACGGGGGCAGGGGGCACCCTAGTACACACAAGTTGATCTACGGATCTTTCCTTAGCCATGTGCGGTGCCCCCCTCCACCATATTCCACCTTGGTCATATCGTCGTGGAGTTTAGGCGAAGCCCTGCGCCGGTAGAGCATCATCGTCGTCACCACGCCATCGTGCTCACGGAACTCATCCCCGACACTTTGCTGGATCGGAGTCCGGGGATCGTCATCGAGCTGAACATGTGCTGAACTCGGAGGTGCCGTACGTTCGGTACTTGGATCGGTCGGATCGTGAAGACGTACGACTACATCAACCGCGTTGTCATAACGCTTCCGCTTACGGTCTACGAGGGTACGTGGACAACACTCTCCCCTCTCGTTGCTATGCATCACCATGATCTTGCGTGTGCGTAGGAATTTTTTTGAAATTACTACGTTCCCGAACAGTGGCATCCGAGCCAGGTTTTATTCGTAGATGTCATATGCACGAGTAGAACATAAGTGAGTTGTGGGCGATACAAGTCATGCTACTTACCAGCATGTCATACTTTGGTTCGGCGGTATTGTGAGATGAAGCGGCCCGGACCGACATTACGCGTACGCTTACGTGAGACTGGTTTCACCGTTACGAGCACTCGTGCTTAAAGGTGGCTGGCGGGTGTCTATCTCTCTCACTTTAGCTGAATCGAGTGTGGCTACGCCCGGTCCTTGCGAAGGTTAAAATAGCACTAACTTGACGAACTATCGTTGTGGTTTTGATGCGTAGGTAAGAACGGTTCTTGCTAAACCCGTAGCAGCCACGTAAAATTTGCAACAACAAAGTAGAGGATGTCTAACTTGTTTTTGCAAGGCATGTTGTGATGTGATATGGTCAAGATGTGATGCTATATTTTATTGTATGAGATGATCATGTTTTGTAACCGAAGTTATCGGCAACTGGCAGGAGCCATATGGTTGTCGCTTTATTGTATGAAATGCAAACACCCTGTAATTGCTTTACTTTATCACTAAGCAGTAGCGATAGTCGTAGAAGCAATAGATGGCGTAACGACAATGATGCTACGATGGAGATCAAGGTGTCGCGGCGGTGACGATGGTGATCACGGCGATTGCTTTGAAGATGGAGATCACAAGCACAAGATGATGATGGCCATATCATATCACTTATATTGATTGCATGTGATGTTTATCCTTTATGCATCTTATCTTGCTTTGATTGACGGTAGCATTTTAAGATGATCTCTCACTAATTATCAAGAAGTGTTCTCCCTGAGTATGCATCGTTGCGAAAGTTCTTCGTGCTAAGACACCACGTGATGATCGGGTGTGATAGGCTCTACGTTCAAATACAACGGGTGCAAAACAGTTGCACACGCGGAATACTCAGGTTAAACTTGACGAGCCTAGCATATACAGATATGGCCTCGGAACACGGAGACCGAAAGGTCGAACGTGAATCATATAGTAGATATGATCAACATAGTGATGTTCACTGAGGGAGTCCTGGACTAGGGGGTGTCCGGATAGCCGGACTATCATCGTCAGCCGGACTCCAAGACTATGAAGATACAAGATTGAAGACTTCGTCCCGTGTCCGGATGGGACTTTCCTTGGCGTGGAAGGCAAGCTTGGCAATACGGATATGTAGATCTCCTACCATTGTAACCGACTCTGTGTAACCCTAGCCCTCCCCGGTGTCTATATAAACCTGGAGGGTTTTAGTCCGTAGGACAACACAACCATTACAACAATCATACCATAGGCTAGCTTCTAGGGTTTAGCCTCCTTGATCTCGTGGTAGATCCACTCTTGTACTACCCATATCATCAATATCAATCAAGCAGGAGTAGGGTTTTACCTCCATTGAGAGGGCCCGAACCTGGGTAAAAACATCGTGTCCCTTGTCTCATGTTACCATCCGCCTAGATGCACAGTTCGGGACCCCTACCAGTGATCCGCCGGTTTTGACACCGACATTGGTGCTTTCATTGAGAGTTCCTCTGTGCCGTCACCTATAGGAAGGATGCCTCTTCCCGTCTTCAAGGACGGTATCTTCGCCAAAGGAGCCTTGGCCGCTGGCCAAACAATCTGGCTAGGCGGTTTTCTCATGACCGCCTGTTCGGCCACCGCTTCGACAATGACCTCTTAGGTCGTCAAAAGCAATCTTCACGTAAGCTCGGAATTCGCCGAGCGGCTGGATCCAATAGAGCTCTCGTCCGTAGACGAGCTCTTGGATCGCATCGCCACCCTGGGAGTCGCTACAGACTACAATCAGATTGGTCTTAAAACCGATCTGAGAGAGATTAACTCTCCCCAGGTCACCCACCACGTTGTGGTGGTAGAGGAACAACGCGGCGACTCTTCTCCTATATTGAAAAGTAGTCATGTCCGGGCTTCCGAACCCTCCATGCCGGATTCCCGCGGAGGGACGGACTTCGATCAATCATTGAACCTAAAGTCAGGCATCAGACCGGAATCGTTGGACAACGTTCAACGTTCCAAGCTTCCAAATTCAGAAACTTCTCGGCCCTTGAGCCTCGAGATGGGTTGGGTTCCGGACTAAATTCCACCCACCTGCCCAGACATATGCGATCTATCTCTAATCTGGCAAGAGCCTGCTGAAACAGTACATCATTACTGGGCCAGATTCCTCCTGGTTATGGACAGGATAAAGAACTGCCGAGAGGAAAATGCAATCTCAATTTTCTGCAATAATTGCACGGACGAGGGAATCTTGAACGCCGTCAGCCGTCGTGAAATTACATGCTTCGCCGACCTGGCGTCCATTGTACGAAAGTACTGTGCGATGGAGAATTTCCGGAAAACCGAAACTAAGTTTAGGGACAATCCGGCCCCGGATACAAGCCTAGTCCACAACACAAGGGTGCATTACACTCAGGCACCAGGTACAAAAACCAAAAAGCAAAAACCCCATAAAGGGCACGGAACCATACTGAAGGGATGGCTTAGCGGACCCTGTAAAATTCACAGTACAGAAGGCGCCACCCCAACACATAGCCTTCGAGTATGTTGGATACTGCGGCAGGTGGCCAAAAGTGGCGAGGAGCTTCTAGCCCCGGAAAACCACTCCAACAATACCAGTACGGTATCAACAGTCTTCGAGACTTTCGCATCAAATAATATGCGGAAACGAACAACCCGCAGCCTCGCCGAAGTCTACCAAGTAGCAACAACAAATCCATGGAGCGACACGGCCATCACCTTCAACGCCAGCGACGAACCTAAATTCCGAACAGCCTGAGCACCAGCCGCATTGGTCCTCAGTCCAATAGTGGACGACTTTCGTCTTACCAAGGTACTCATGGATGGCGGCAGCGGACTAAACCTCATCTACGAGGAAACTCTTCAAAAAATGGAAATAGACTGGAGCCGCATTGAGCGAAGCAGCACAACCTTCAGAGGAATAATCCCTAGCCGGGAAGCGCGCTGCACAGGAAAAATCACACTCGATGTGGTGTTTGGCTCGCCGGACAATTACAGGTCCGAAGAAGTCACGTTCCAGGTAGCCCCGATTAGTAGCGGATATCACGCTATATTAGGACGAGAGGCATTCACAATTTTTCTAGCCATACCCCATTACGGGTACAGGAAGCTTAAGATGCCCAGGCCCGGTGGAACAATCACGCTCGCTAGTGATCCGGACATAGCACTCCGCTCCGAAAATAAGACAGCTGCATTAGCCCTGGAGGCACTATCCGAAGCCCTAGCGGCAGAAGAACTCACTGCGCTGCGCTCTGCGGTGAATAGGGACGATGTGATATTCGATAAGAGATCCAAGTCCACCTCTTTTAAACCAGCAGACGAAATAGTCAAATTCCAGGTCCACCCAACGGACCCAACAAAGACGGCCTCCATCAGGGCACAGTTGAACCCTGATGTAGACGAGAAATCCTTCGAGAAAATTGGGACATCTTACTTTGGCACCCTTGAATCGCCAGAATCCCACAGATTAGCGAGAACACAGCCTAAACATCCTAGAAGGATTCAAGCCAGTCAAACAGGATCTTCGACGATTTTCTGAACCCAAAAGACAGGCAATGGGAGAAGAGCTAGCCAAACTATTGGAAGCCGGATTCATCAGAGACATCAAACATCCGGATTGGCTAGCAAACTTGGTAATGGTACCAAAGAAGGATAAATCCTGGCGCCTATGTGTCGATTTTAAGGACCTCAACAAGGCCTGCCCAAAGGATCCCTTCCCCCTCCCCCGCATCGACCAAATAATCGACGCTACCGCAGGGCACGATTCATTGTGCTTCCTTGACGCATACTCCGGCTACCATCAAATCAAGATGGCGGAAGCGGACCAAGCCCCAACAGCATTCATTACTCCATATGGGCCATTTTGCTTCAACACGATGCCCTTCGGACTTAAAAACGCCGGCGCAACATATCAGCGCATGATTCAGACATGTCTGGCTACCCAGATCGGCAAAACAGTAGAGGCATCATAGACGACGTAGTCGTCAAAACCAAACACGTCGAAACTCTAGTAGACGATTTGAGGCTCACATTTGACAACCTCCGAGCATACGACATCAAGATGAATCCGGAAAAAAGCATTTTCGGCGTACCAGCCGGAAAGCTCCTGGGCTTCATTGTATCCGGTAGAGGAATTGAAGCAAACCCAGCCAAGATCCGAGCTCTATCACAACTAGATATCCCAAAAGACCTCAAACAGATAGAAAAATTATTTCGATGTGTGGCGGCTCTAAGCGCTTTATCTCCGCCTAGGAGAAAAGGCATTGCCCTCTATCGCCTCCTCAGCGCACCGAACACTTCGAGTGGACGCATGCTGCCACTGCCGACTCAAAGAAATAAAAGCCATATTGGCAACAAATCCGGTCCTGGCTGCGCCTAACCTGGGCGAACCAATGTTGTTATACATCGCGGCAACACATCAAGTTGTAAGCGCGGTACTCGCCATCGAACGAGAGACGAAAGGGCACAAATTCCCTCTTCAAAAACCAGTGTACTACGTATCCACTATCTTAACTCCCTGCAAATCCCGTTACCCGCACTATCAAAAGATAGCGATCACGGTGTTCATGGCATCCGAAGCTCGACACTACTTCCAAGAGTGTTCGATACTTGATTGCCCTCCGAAGTACCCCTCAACGACATTATAAACAACCGCGACGCGACGGGCAGGATTGCAAAATGGGCCATTGAGCTCTTACCATTCGATATAACTTAAAAACCTCGGCGAGCTATAAAGTCGCAAGCTTTGGCTGACTTTGTCGCTTAATGGACCGAAGCCGAACTCCCTAAAGAGTACGGCGCATACTCCAATTGGATTATGCACTTCGATGGCTCTAAAATGTTGGCCGGATTGGGGGCTGGCATCATATTGACGTCCCCAACCGGGGACACAATCCAATATGTACTTCAGATAATGTACACGGACTCCAACAACGCAGCCGAATACGAGGCCCTCTTACATGGCCTCTGGATGGCAATCTCCATGGGCATTCAATGCCTAGAGGTGCGCGGGGATTCAAACCTTGCAATATCCCAAGTAAATGGAGACTTTGACGCCAAGGATCCGAAAATGGCAGCCTATCGTAACGCTGTCCTAAAATGTCGACTTGGTTCAAGGACTTGAATTCCACCACGAGCTCGAGATAATAACCAAGCAGCCGATGTATTGGCACGCATCGGCGCAAAACGTGACGCTGTCCCTCCAAACATCTTCCTGGAACGGCTCTTTAAGCCATCCGTACTATGGGAAGAGGAGTCCGGAAATAACAAACCGGAAGCAGCCGCACCAACCGACACAGAACAATCTGACTTAATCGGCGATTCAGCCGATGAAATAACATCTTCAGCCCACGAAATAATGGCAGTAATCGCCCCGTGGACAGAGCCATTCCTAGCCTACTTGCTTAGGCAGGAACTCCTCGAAGACAAAAAAGAGGCCCGCTGCATAGTTCAGCAATCTAAAGCCTACAAGGTCCATGAGGGAGAACTCTATAAGAAAAGCACAACCAGAGTCCTTCAAATGTGTATCTCCGAAGAGAAAGGGCGAAACCTTCTGGCTGAAATTCATGCCGGACTAGGCGGACACCACGCCGCAGCTCGGGCCCTTGTAGGAAAGGCATTCCATACAGGATTTTATTGGCCGACGGCCCGGGCAGATGCCCAGGACTTAGTCCAAAGATGTGTCGGTTGTCAGCTCTTTGCTAATCAGATCCATATGCCACCCACCGCCCTCAAAACTATACCCATTACCTGGCCGTTCGCGGTCTGGGGGCTTGACATGGTTGGACCCCTTAAAGGGGGAACCCACAAGCAAAGGTACCTATTGGTCATGGTGGACAAATTCACCAAATGGATAGATGTAACGCCCTCGATGCGGCTATATCTCCCACGTGTCGAAGCACGACTTAGAGGCATAACCGCATTGAAAGCAATGTCGCAAGTGAGGTAATCTTCACACGACCCAAGTAATACATAAGGGGAAAGAGATACATAGTTGGCTTACAATCGCCACTTCACACAATTACATGAATAAAGCATTACATCATTCAGATACAAACAAGGTCCGACTACGGAACCAAAATAAAAGAAGAACCCCAAATGTGACAAAGGTCCACGATCGACCCCAACTGGGCTCCACTACTGATCAACTAGAACGAAACAACACAACGGGCAAGATCTTCATCAAGCTCCTCCTTGAGCTTGGTTAAATCACCTTTCATTAACATAGGCACCTGCAAACTGGTTTTGGAAGTATCTGGTGAGCCACGGGGACTCAGCAATCCCATTACCATGGGTATCAAGACTAGCAAAGCTTAATGGGAAAGGAAGGGGTAAAGTGGTGAGGTTGCAGCAGCGCTAGCATATATGGTGGCTAATGACGCAAAAGAGAGCGAGAAGAGAAACAAAGGAGGCGGTCGTGAAGCTAGCAATGATCAAGAAGTGATCCTGAACACCTACTTACGCCAAACATAACACGTAAACCGTGTTCACTTCCCGGACTCACGAGAAGAGACCATCACGCTACACACTCGGTTGATGTGTTTTAATTCGATCAAGTGTCAAGTTGTCTACAACCGACATTAACAAATTCCCATCGCCACATAACCGCGCACGGCTCTCGAAAGTTTATACCTGCAGAGGTGTCCCAACTTAGCCCATGACAAGCTCTCGCGATCATCGGCTGAATAAACCTTCACCCGAACACTCCGATCGGACTCGGTATCCGGTACATCAAGACATTTCGACAATGGTAAAACAAGACCAGCAAAGCCTCCCGTGCCGACATCTCGATAGTAGCCGGCAGATCTCGCCTCGAGCCACGACCGATGAGCTAAGCGTCACAGTACCGACGTAACCCAAGTTGCCAAGGGATGGTCCCAGACGGTGCTCTAGTTTGGACCAACGCTAGACAAGCAATCGCCCGGGGCTATAATAAAGATGACCCTTGGGTTAATTACTCCCAAGGGAAAAATAGGTGGTGGTGAGGCAAATGGTAAAAGGCAATGTTGGGCCTTCTTTGGACAAGTTTTATTCAAAGCGAACTGTCAGGGGGTCCCATAAATCACCCGACCGCGTAAGGACGCAAAATCCGGGAACATAACACCGGTATGACGGAAACTAGGGCGGCAGAGTGGAACAAAACACCGTGCATAAGGCCGAGCCTTCCACCCTTTACCAAGTATATAGATGCATTAATAATATAAGAGATATTGTGATATCTCAACAAAACCCTGTCCACCATGGAGAAATCTTCAACTTCACCGCAACTAGCAACGCTATAAGAGGGGCTGAGCAAAGCGGTAACATAGCCAATCAATGGTTTGCTAGGAATGGTGTCAAAGGTTAGAGGTTCATGGCAATATGGGATGGCTGGACAAACAGTAATAGGTAGCGAAAGCATAGCGAAGAACGAGGCAACTAGCATAGCAATGATAGTAGTGAGATCGAGGGTAGCGGTCATCTTGCACGAAATCCGCTAGGAAGAAGAACGAGTCCATGAAGAAGACAAACGGACGTAGTCGAACAATCCTCACAACTCCGAACGAAACCGAAGCTAACGAAAAGAAGCAAACCGGAAAGAAGCAAGCAACATAGTAAACAACCACCGTGATAATCATGGCATGATGCACAACCAAGTATGATGCATGTCCGGTTTAATGAGGCATGGCATGGCATGGCAAAGTGCAACAAACAACACTACAAATTAAGTGGAGCTCAATATGCAACGAGTTGCATATTGACGGAACACCACATCAATTATTTAGTTTGATCTCGGTTATGCTACCCAACAATATTAAATGTTGATTAACATGGCAAGGGGTGAAGCATAACAAAACTACCTAACTAGGCAAGTTTAAATGAGGCCGGAACAACAAACAACAAGTCCGAAAAATCCCCATGTGCATATTTTAAGGTTTGGTACTGTTCTGTCCTAAACCATATTTTAAAGTTGTTAAACATGCAAGATGAGTGCACCATGTTAAACTAGGCAAAATTCTACCCCATTTACATATAAAGAACATTTAAATCCGAGCTACGGTTATTTAGTTATGAATTAAATCATTTTAACATGGCATTTATGCAAATTTAAACAAACAGCATTTTAAACATTTTAAACATGGATGAAAGTGGCATATTATGAAACTAGATGAAATTCTAATCATTTTACATATATAAGTTGTTTTAATCCGATGCACGGTTGTGGAGTTATTAAATGTATGATCATGAGGGTCTTTTCTGTAAATCTGAAAATCACTGAATAATGACAAAATTCGCTGGCAGGAAAAAAACATGCGGGCCGAATTAAGCTGGCCCAACAGGAAGGGAAAAAAATAGAGGCGGGGCGCTCGGGTGTGGCCTCACCCAGTGGGCCTTGGCCCGGTCGGCTTGGAGGCTGGAAGGGGGCCGAGGCGACGCTGGGCGCCGGGAGGCCCACGGCTCGGATCTGGGCCTGGAGAGGCCGAGGCTCAGCGGAGTCGACGCCGTCGACGGGCGCCGGCAGGTCGAAGACGGCGGGCTCCTTCCGCGACGGCGGCGCTTGGAGCGTGCTCGGCGGTGGAGGATGCGGATCTCAGCAGGAGATGGCTAGATCCGAGGCGGTGGAGGCCGGATCTCGCCGGATCTGTCGCCGAGCAGTGGCGGCAACAGGAGCCGCGGCGACCTCCATGGCGGCGGCGGTGACGAAGCGCGAAGACGGCGGGAGGAGGCACGGGCAGGCGGGCGGCGAGGGCGAAGCGGAGGTCGGGCGGCGAGGTCGAGCGGAGGCCGGGAGGCGAGGTCAGTGAGCGGCGGCGGAGGACGGAGCGGGCGCGAAGGCGCGGCGGCGCACTGGGCGGGCAGCGGCGGATGGGCCTCGCTGGCTCGGCGGGCGCGCAGAGGGAACGGGCGGCGGGACACTTGGCGGCTCCAGATTGGCGCGGGGCGGCGGCTGAGGGCGGCGGACATGTCCGGGCGGCGGGGAAAATTGTCCGGCGGCGGAGAGGAGCGATTTCTAGGGTTTCAACCGCGAAAATGGAGGGGGAGGGCTTATATATAGATAGAGGGAGCTACGAGTGTCCAATTGAGGAGTGGTTTTCGGCCACGCGATCGTGATCGAACGACCGAGAGCATGGAGAGGAGTTTGGTGGGTTTTGGGCCACTTTGGAAGGGGTGTTGGGCTGGGAACAAAAGAGGGCTTTGCGGTTACCCGGTTAACCGTTGGAGTACCAAACGGACTCGAATGGCACGAAACTTGACAGCGGTTCTACGGTGCTATACCAAGGCAGCTTGGCAAACCTCGGCCATTCCGAGAAAGTTTAATACCCACACAAGAGAAAGGAGAAGAGGAGACGCCGAGGACATAGGAGCGCCGGATTGCAAAACGGACAACGGGGAAAAGGCTCGGATGCATGAGACGAACATGTATGCAAAATGAAATGCACATGAAGACATGATAAAATGCAAATGATGACATGGCAAAAAGCAACACGCAAGCAAATGACATGGCAACGAAGGCGAAAAACTGGCAGACATCTGGCGCATCGGATCCGGGGTGTTACAATAGAGGCCAAGCCAGTTAAAACGGAAGAGTCCGGACCAGTGATAGACTTCATATCCGGGGTAGTACACCGATATGGTGTCCCCCACAGCATCCTTACCGATAACGGTACGAACTTCACCGCCGACGAGGTTAAATCATGGTGCAAAAATATGGGCATTAAGCTCGATTACGCTTCAGTCTATCATCCTCAAACCAACGGTCAAGTGGAGGAGCAAATGGTCTAACAATGAGCGCATCAAACCTGCACTAGTGCGGTCCCCGACGAAATTGGACACGCCTTTGGTAGAGGAGCTCGAATCCGTACTCACTGGGGCTGCGGACAACGCCCAACCGTATTTACCGGATTCACACCATTTTTATGGTATACGGCGCAGAGGCAGTTCGCCTGCGACATCATTCGTGACTCACCTCGATGCGCATATACAAAGAAAGAAAAAGCCGAGTTGGATCGGCGGGACA